>OLKM01000500.1:16468-18968 GCA_900291075.1 Melanogrammus aeglefinus | reverse complement strand
AGTAATCCTTCAGCAGAACGAGAGCATTAGCTCTCCGGGCGCAACGCTGCACAGAGAATCAACACTCGGCTCTGTGTGTGAGGAAGAGCATCTGGATGTTTGTGTGTGTGTGTGTGTGTGTGTGAGAGTATGTGTGTTTGTTAGAGATGAATGTGTGTGTGTTTGTTTGCGATGAATGTGTGTGTGTGTGTGTGTGTGTGTGTGTGTGTGTGTGTGTGTGTGTGTGTGTGTGTGTGTGTGTGTGTGTGTGTGTGTGTGTGTGTGCATTCGTGTGTGTTATCAGGATGCATACTGTGATACACAGAGGCAGGGCGTTTACATAGCTATTACAGTTATCCTTTCAGAGTAAATACGTAAAGGATTAAAGGTTGTTAATCATTTGTTTTGGTCGTAAATCAATCAAATACTAAGAAATGGGACTAAAAACTGCCTCCGTCTGCTAGTGATCATGTAAAAACCCTGCAGAATCCTGTAGAACCCACTGCAGGCTGCAGCACCCTGTAGAACCCACTGGAGGCTGCAGAACCCACTGTAGGCTGCAAAACCCTGTAGAACCCACTGCAGGCTGAAGAACCCTGTAGAACCCGCTGCAGGACCCTATAGAACCCACTCTAGAACCCGCTGCATGCTGCAGGACCCTACAGAACCCGCTCTAGAACCCTCTGCAGAGCTGGCAAGCCCGTGAGAGCAGGGACAGGGGGGCCAACATCTCAGAGTCATACAGGACTTGACCATGAGCAGGGGCGGTTGCCTTGGCAACCGCCCCTGGGATGAGACCCCCATAGCAGAAGTCAGACCCTAAAGGAATACTAATGGGCTGCAGCTCGGTGCTGAAGGGATCCAGAAGGAAACGATGGTGATCAGACCCGAGGTCTGCACCCTTACGGCCAAACAATACATCAAACAAATGATTTCCCCCTGAATTCACATCAATATCCTGACAGAAGGGGTGGCTGATCACTGCTGATGTATAGTGGGCTTAAAAAGGCTTGATCTTTAGTTTGCAGGAGAAGTCCTCCAGTGGATAAGGACCTCTGAGGACCTCTAAAGGACCTCTGAGGACTGAGGCGTGTGACCCCTCATCAACCTCTGAAGACCTTCTCTGAGGACTTCTCCTGATGAACGGACGGTGTCACCGTCTGGGGCTTTGGACGCTCCTCGCCATCTGCTGAGACCAGCTTATGTTCCTCTAACCTTCTAACAACCTCTAACTTCTCAGCACTCAACCCTGCAGTTTATCACCAGGACTAAACCCTGTTTATCACTCAGGACTAAACCCTGTTTATCACTCAGGTCTAAACCCTGTTCATCACTCAGGTCTAAACCCTGCTCTGGACGTGGGTGACATGAGACAGGAGAGGAGGAATAGGAGTGACACATTCCAGGGAGAGGAGTGACAGAGGCAGGAGAGGAGGAATAGGAGTGACACATTCCAGGGAGAGGAGTGACAGAGGCAGGAGAGGAGGAATAGGAGTGACACATTAAAGGGAGAGGAGTGACAGAGGCAGGAGAGGAGGAATAGTGACAGGGTGTGGGGGTGACCTGACCCATGTTGGTGTGGGAGACACTCATTAGTTCAGATAGAATCGTGGCGAACAAATCTTCTGAGACCGTTTTTTCCCTCTTCTCCTCTGGGTTTTATGGTGGTTTTATGGCTTTAATCAGAGAATGGTTTCTCCTTTTGCCTCAAGCGGTTCTTAATGAAACGCTGGGATTCAGACGACCTCAGACGTGCAGCCAGGGACAGCGTGTCAGGAACCTTCAAACAGACCAGTTATGTGCAGCTCTGGACTCTCAGCCGTTCGGCGTCGGCCCGTCTGGAGAATCGTTGTGTAGTGGGACTTTGTTTTAGTATCAACTGCAAGATGTAATGGCTGGCAATATGGTAATAGTTCCTAGCCCTACCTCTCCCCCCTCCACACACACACACACACACACACACACACACACACACACACACACACACACACACACACACACACACACACACACACACACACACACACACACAACCTATGCAATGCATATATATAAAAATACAAGCATTTATATCATTCTTCACCCACCCAGTATGGGTAAGCCAGTAGAAAGTTAGATCTGCATAGGGGGTGCTTAGGTTTTCTATTGAGCACCACAACTTGACTATGTTCACCGTAGCGTTTCCACCTATTGCCCTGCTGCCTTCAGATCATCTCTCCATGGCCCACAGAGATATTGTAAAACACCATCTAAAGACACTTCTTCAACCCACTCCTAAACCAATTCTTCAAAGACCATCAACCTCGCTTTGCTTACCTCTTTGGAAAGCCATCACTAAAGGTCTTTATGCAGCAAAGGGATCACAGCCTATTGGTTAATCCAGCATCTGACAGGAAGTGGGCGTGGCTTCTTAACCTCCACTCTGATGTTCACCTGCCAGACCCCCTACAGGGCTGACAGGAGACAGGTGGATGAGCAGAGAAACATTCCTGACCGAGCAACAGCCTCTCCACAAACACAG
>OLKM01000500.1:0-16458 GCA_900291075.1 Melanogrammus aeglefinus | reverse complement strand
CACACACACACACACACACACACACACACACACACACACACACACACAACCTATGCAATGCATATATATAAAAATACAAGCATTTATATCATTCTTCACCCACCCAGTATGGGTAAGCCAGTAGAAAGTTAGATCTGCATAGGGGGTGCTTAGGTTTTCTATTGAGCACCACAACTTGACTATGTTCACCGTAGCGTTTCCACCTATTGCCCTGCTGCCTTCAGATCATCTCTCCATGGCCCACAGAGATATTGTAAAACACCATCTAAAGACACTTCTTCAACCCACTCCTAAACCAATTCTTCAAAGACCATCAACCTCGCTTTGCTTACCTCTTTGGAAAGCCATCACTAAAGGTCTTTATGCAGCAAAGGGATCACAGCCTATTGGTTAATCCAGCATCTGACAGGAAGTGGGCGTGGCTTCTTAACCTCCACTCTGATGTTCACCTGCCAGACCCCCTACAGGGCTGACAGGAGACAGGTGGATGAGCAGAGAAACATTCCTGACCGAGCAACAGCCTCTCCACAAACACAGCCACCGAGCTATTGCCCCTACACCAATAACAGCAGCCGAGCTACAGCCCCTCCACCCCTAACCCTTATCCCACTGGTGGGTTCTTCTAACCCTATCCCGCTGGGGGTCAAACACATGTTGCCTTTTCTCTGTGAACACTTGAGTTCAGGGCTTTGTGGTTTACTTTTAATCTCAACCTCTTCCACTACTACTGGACAGCTGTGGTTCAGTCCTCAGCTCACTACTACTGGACTGCTGTGGTTCAGTCCTCAGCTCACTACTACTGGACTGCTGTGGTTCAGTCCTCAGCTCACTACTACTGGACTGCTGGTGATCCAGTCCTCAGCTCACTACTACTGGACTGCTGGTGATCCAGTCCTCAGGCTCACTTACTACTGGACTGCTGGTGATTCCAGTTCCTCAGCTCACACTACTACTGGACTGCTGTGTGTTCAGTCCTCAGCTCACTAACTACTGGACTGCTGTGGTTTACTTTTAATCCTCCACAGCTCACTACTACTGGACTGCTGTGGTTCAGTCCTCAGCTCACTACTACTGGACTGCTGTGGTTCAGTCCTCAGCTCACTACTACTGGACTGCTGTGGTTCAGTCCTCAGCTCACTACTACTGGACTGCTGTGGTTCGGTCCTCAGCTCACTACTACTGGACTGCTGTGGTTCGGTCCTCAGCTCACTACTACTGGACTGCTGTGGTTTGGTCCTCAGCTCACTACTACTGGACTGCTGTGGTTCGGTCCTCAGCTCACTACTACTGGACTGCTGTTTGGTCCTCAGCTCCCTGTCCGCACCGCGTCAGTACTGATGCTCTGTTATACTGATACTACTGGACCTATTGCTGCAGTGCAGCTCTACTGTTGTGTCTCTACTGTTATGTCTCTATTGTGTGTCTCTATTATGTGTCTCTACTGTGTGTCTCTACCGTTGTGTCTCTAATGTGTGCCTCTACTGTTTTGTCTCTGCTGTTGTGTCTCTACTGTGTGTCTCTACGGATATTTCTTAAGCAACCAATCTCATCAGCAACTCTCCTGGATGGCAAACACTGACCCTAACCCTAACTACTAACACTTTACTGACCCTAACGCTAACTCTACCAAAACTCTACTGACCCCAACCCTAACTCTACCAACACTCTACTGACTCCAACCCTAACTTTACTAACACTCTACTGACCCTAACTCTACTGACACTCTACTGACCCTAATACTAACTCTACCAACACTCTACTGACCCCAACCCTAACTCTACTAACACTCTACTGACCCTAACACTACTGGCACTCTACTGACCCTAACATAACTCTACTAACACTAACTGACACTAACCCTAACTCTACTAACACTCTACTAACCCTAACCCTACCTCTACTTACACTACTAACCCTAACTACTAACACTCTACTGACCCTAATCCTATTTCTACTAACACTCTACTGACCCTAACCCTAACTCTACTAACACTACTAACCCTAACTACTAACACTCTACTGACCCTAACCCTATCTTACTAACACTATACTCGGGGGTTGACACTAAGGTTTCAAAGGCACTTAGCCATCGGGCAAGTATAGGTCATGTTCGACTTGCCCGAAAATCATGTTCACTTGCCACAATTAAAATCAGAATTGTGAACGGGCCTCTTTTTGCCAGGCACCTGTCCTGGTTTTGGGGAGCTCATGAAATTCATCCTCAGACTGAAGCTGAATGTTGAAGTGATTGACATGAAGTGATTTCAGTCCACCATTGCAACCTATTAAAGCTATCGCCCAGTTATATGTAGACCTGCATGCTTTCATCTGGATTTTATGCAAATGTGCATAACTAAATGTCCAAGGTAGTAGCAAAGATATGTATTTTTAACTTTCACGTTTCTCGTAGGTTTAACTGAATCAACACAATCGTGTTCAGACTATAATAGTGTTCGATACTATACTTCGATACTATACCTTAATATTGATAATCTTTACCATTTTCGTTCCAGGGGAAAACAAAGTGAATTGAGTATATCTCCAAAACTGCATGGGCTATGCCATCTTGGTGCCAATAGAAAGATTGTTGTGCAAGTGAAATATTCAATGTGGATACTACTTGGTAAAAGTGAATAAAGTTGGAACACGGCATAAGTGGAAGAACTTTTCCACCTGAAATAATTATCAGTTGGTCATTATCAGTTGGTAACACTGTTGTACTATGCGACACAAACAGGTAGATATCTTACCATTTTGACACTTGACACCTCTATTTAAAGTTCAGGGCAAATATAATTGAATGACATCAAGCCAAACACTCACAAATACACGTATGGTCACTAGATTGCATTGAAGAACATGTGTTCTGATTGAAGGCAATTTACCTTTTTCCTAAGAAACCTTCTCTTAGTCATTGATTGTAAATACCAAAATTTGGCCCAGACATTGGAATATTGGTTCATTGTGGTTTATAAGATCAGATTCAACTTTGTGACAAAAATCACAAAGGTAAAACTTCATTTTTGGTTGTTAAAAGAAAAGGGGAAGTTACATTTACATTTACATTTAGGGCATTTAGCAGACGCTTTTATCCAAAGCGTCGTACATTTGTCATAAGAAGTGCAACAATATATCGCTGTTGGTACAGAAAGGATGTTCATAGAACCAATGCTAGCTGTGTTGGCTAACCTTTAGCTAACACCGAGACTAGTGCCGGACCACTGCCAAAGTAAGTGAAAGGAGGCGGGGGTTATGTTCGCGCTGTAGCAATGTGTGTTTATTAACTCACTGTCAGAGAGAAAAGAAGACAGCTAATGATCAATTATAAATATATCTATTTTGTTTAATTTCGCGGAAGAAAATGGTTGTTCTCCAGTTTTTAAAAACACTTGAATAAATAGCTTTTATATTAAGAAACCTTCAAAAATCCACTTGCCCGTTCGGGCAACCAGAAATCAATCTCAACTTGCCCAAATATTATATTTAGTTGTGTCAACCCCTGAGACTGACCCTAACCCTAACTACTAACCCTCTACTGACCCTAACCCTTACTCTAACACTCTACTGACCTTAAGTCTACTAACACTCTACTGACCCCAACCCTAATATCTAACACTCTATTGACCCTAACCCTGACTACTAACACACTACTGACCCTAACTCTACTATCACTCTACTGACCCTAGCTCTACTATCACTCTACTGACCCTAACTACTAACACTACTGACCCTAAACATAACTACTTACACTTTACTGACCCTAACCATAACTACTTATACTCTACCGACCCTAACCATAACTACTTACACTCTACTGACCCTAACCATAACCACTAACACACTACTGACCCTAAACCAAATTGATTCTGATTAGGACTAGGAGAACATAGACCGTACACAGAGAGGAGAGACCAGACTAGGAGGGAGACCAGGAGAACCTCACCGTAGACCGTACACAGAGAGGAGAGACCAGACTAGGAGGGAGACCAGGAGAACCTCATCATAGACCATACACATAGAGGAGAGACCAGACTAGGAGGGAGACCAGGAGAACCTCATCATAGACCATACACATAGAGGAGAGACCAGACTACAAGGGATACCAGGAGAACCTCATCATAGACCGTACACAGAGAGGAGAGACCAGACTAGGAGAGTGACCAGATATAGACCAGGAGTATGTTGCACACAGAGGAGAGACCAGAGGGTTTGAGGTCAGCTCCTGCCAATCAGAGGAGAGAGACAAGAGGATAAGAGGTCAGCTCTGTTCCCTCCGAGAAGAGAGAGACTAGAGGGTATGAGGTCAGCTCCTGACCATCAGACATCAGATACATCTGAAATGCTTACTGACCTTACTGCTAACTCTCATAATTAACTGTAAATTAATTCAATCGAATTAATTTTCAGTATTACTTCCTGAATAAAACAGTGAAAACGACAAGCTGGGGGACACACTAAAAGAAATACTGGATGATGAATAAATAAAGTAGTCCGGCTGAGTTTGGCGACTGCGTTCATAGACCTGTAGCCTATCATTCAACATACTAATAAAGTTACAGAAAGAAATCAAGTTACTACTGGACAGAGAAACAAGTTACTACTGGATAGGAAACAAGTTACTATGTTCTAGTCAGCAGCTAGACTGCTGACTAGAACGAGAAAGTTTGATCACATTACTCCTATTCTCGCCTCTTTGAACTGGCTACCAAAAACTTCCAGATCGGATTTTAAGCTGCTCCTGCTAACCTATAAAGCCTTGCCTGGACTATCTCCATCCTACCTGAAGGACCTGATCATTCCTTATAGTCCTTCTCGGCCCCTCCGGTCTTCGGGATTTGGCATTCTTTTACTACCCAAGGTTAAAAAGAAATCGGCTGGACAGAGAGCGTTTGCGCCCCCTTTCTATGGAATAGGCTGCCAGCGGTGATCAGGGAAGCTGACTCTGTGGAGCTATTCAAAGGAAAGGTTAAAACGCACCTCTATAATCTTGTGTTTGGAACATAAGAGTGTGAAAATGATACAGATGCGATGTCAAGACCACTGCGTGTTTGTTTTTGTTAACACAGTTACTAAATTAATAGCAGTATACATAATAACGCTGTAGCTACATGTACTGTGGTGCAAAATTGCATGTCAAACCACATGGCAAATCGCATGTTAACAAAACATCATGTTTCAGAACCGAGTGTTGACTGGACTCCCTCTGAAAATAACGCTGTACCTATGTGTACGGTGGTGCTGTCTCACGCTGTCTCAAAGTGTAAATCCTGCAGGCGATGGCCGCGGTTAATACACTTATTAAATTAATAGCAGTATACATTTCCACTATATACTTTTCCGTTCTAATTCGCTATTCTGTCTAATCTAGCGTGTTGCGGACTGGCCTGGATGCCTAGACTCTCCTCATGATTAACCAGCCAGCCCCTCATCACCAATTTAGCATGATGTGCATGTGTTTACCTGTATGTCAATTATGGCACCCATTGCACTCCTGACCGTCCCTGGAAGAAGGGATCTCCTACTATGCGTTTCTTCTCAGGATTTCTTCCTTGCTAATTCAAGGGAATTTTTTCTTGCCGTTGTGGAGGCTTGGGTAAGCGGGGTGTCATAAATATTTGGCCTGTGAAGCCCTTTGAGACTGTAATGGAGATTAAGGGCTATACAAATAAAATTGAATTGAAATGGAGTTACTACTGGAGAGGAAAAAAAGTTAATACCGGACAGGAAACAAACTACTACTGGACAGGGAACAAGTTACTACTGGAGAGGAAACAAACTACTACTGGACAGGGAACAAGTTACTACTGGAGAGGAAACAAACTACTACTGGACAGGGAACAAGTTACTACTGACAAGGAAACAGCTCAAGTTACTTCTGGATTGGAACAAGAGAGATACAATCATATCTATTTTGTGTATATGCATGGAGGATCCATAATAACTAGTGTTGTGTACTCTCATAACTTAGTTTAAAGTTTAAGTTAAGTGAGGCGGAGGAGCAGCTGCAGCCAGCAGTCCGGTTATAGGATCAGGACCATGGCCAGCTCTTCCAAACGAGCGCACTCCCTTAAAGTACGTATTTAGCTAAGATATAAAGTTAAAGTTTCCTTCTATTAAACCAAGTTATGTTTCATATTTAAGCTCCTTCCATTAAACCAAGTTAAATGTTATTGAGTGAAGTTATTTCCAATAAACCAGGCTATAACTGATCTGCTTATTAGCTGAAAACACTGCCTCCCTTCTCCGGTCCCCAAAACACATTCGACATGAACACAAGTGAACTCATAGTGGACCCCCTGGTTCAGCAGCCTACCAGCTCAGTGTGGGGAGCAGGTTGTGTATTTGATGTTGTGTTTTTGGGGCATTGTTGTGTAGTTGATGTTGGGTTTTGAAGGCTGTTGTGTATTTAATATCATCATGTTTTGGAGGTAAAGGCATGCTTTGAAGGCTGTTGTGTATTTGATGTGTTGGAGCATGTTGTGTATTTGATATCATCATGTTGTGTATTTAATATCCGCATATGATGTATTTAATATCAGCATTTAGAGTATTTTATATTGTGTGTTGTGGAGGTGAAGTCTGGCTCACCCAGGACGAGGAAGGGCAGCTTGGTGTTGTGTTGTTATGTTGTGTAGTTAAGTTGCGTCTCTTACCCAGGATATAGTAGGGCAGCTCAGTGTTCTCCAGGTCGTTCAACACCTCCACCGCTCGGTGTTGTGGAGGTGAAGGTGTGTGTTATTTATTGATGTTGTGTAGTTGATAGCATCATGTTGTATTGTTATGTTGTGTAGTGTTGTGTGTCTGTCTCTTACCCAGGATGAAGTAAGGCAGCTCGGTGTTCTCCAGGTCGTCCACCACCTCCACCGCTCCGGGGAAGTCGTTCCTGACGGAGAAGAGCAGCTTGGGCTCGGAGGCCGACGGGGAATGCATGATGCTCAGCTCATTCTCGCGGAGGAACGGGAGCGCGGACACGGTCACGCTCTTCACCTTACACTCCATGTCCTCCCTCTGGTCCTCATCCATCCGCTCCGAGCCGAGCGCTCGTCTCGATTCCCCCGCGAAAACCATCCAGGGGAGCGACAGCAGAAACAGAGACAGCAGCATCCCGGACCCCATGTTGATCCGCTCGTCTCCTCACAGAAACGGAAGTCTCGTCTCCCAGCAGCGGAAGTCCCGCCTTCCGCTCAGTTGCTGGGATATTTTATTATCAATAACATTATTGATAATATAAATAGTATTTTATATTATTGTGTGTTTTTTATGCATTAGACAGGTATTTCATATTATAATGCATGTTTGTATTTAATATTCTATAGAAATATATATCTATATATCTATATCTATATCTATATCTATATATCTATATCTATATCTATATCTATATCTATATCTATATATATATATATATATATATATATTATATCTATATTATATATATATCTATATCTATCTATATATATATATATATATATACGCTTACAGTTTAAAGAAAATTATACTGCTTTGTCACTCCTCATAGGGTGTTCGTATTTTTGTTACACAGGAGGTGCTGCTGGGTCTGGTGGACCCATTGCCTTTTAATTCAACATAATCAAACTTTTTTTTTTTAAATACTCAACAGATGGTTACTTCAACCCAATTGCAAGAAATATAAACAACACATATGTTAAATTTGTTCCCTTTCCCTTTGTTAAATCACATTTATGAATAGAGGTGCCACTCGTTTTTCTTTATTTTTTTATTAAAATGTAACAAAATAAGGAAATGCATCATAAACAGGCATAACTGGGAAACATAAACATAAACATACTCAATAACATCTGTCTGAAGAACAAATTAAGGCATTTGAACATGGCAATTATACTTATATCAGACTATACCACACATGAGGGGCAGAGTCTCACATGTGCATTGCATATGTATTTTTTGCACTGCTTGCATGTATATTGGGTTTTTTCTGTCCATCATGGGTCCACACGCTTTCACAGCGTTTCTTCTTTGGTGCCTGCCGGCCACACATTCTAGAATGATGAAAAGATAAGGATATTTTACTAACACTCTCTCTTCTCAGAAACATTAATTATTAGTACTACAACCTCATTCACGGACTTACCTCAGGCTCTGCAGATGGTGGGTTCTGTAATTTTGGCAGGGATGGGGCACCATCATGTTACCTCCTGAATCCTCCTCACATATGGGCTGCAGAGACTGGAAGTTCTTGGAAGGTTTCGTCTCCTTGCAATGTGAGGGTCTCAACCAACTTTTTCCCCAATTCCTCGAGAAAGAGACGCCTCTTCTGCAGCTTTCCCATATTCCACTCTGGGCTTTGGGCTCTCCAAATGACGAAGGCGTTGTACGCGGAGATATCCAACATATCAAAAAATATCACCAGAGGCCATCGTAGGGTCTTCCTTTTGCAGCTGTAAGCTGTCACCAGCTTATCGAGGTTGTCCACCCCTCCTTTTGTGGCATTATAGTCCATGATCATTTCGGGCTTTTGATGCTCCTGGCCACAGATTCTCCCGTCCCTGTGCAGTGTACTCATGAGCACCACATTTTTTCCTTTCTTTGGAACATACGATGCCAGGGTCGTGTCAGCCGTGTATGCAAACTTCGATGACTGGACAGGCCTGTCCTCTTTTTTCAGCAGCTGGGGAGGGAGCTCAGTCCTGTTTTTGCGCACTGTTCCCAACATAGTCAGCTTCCGCTTTAGCAGCTCCTGTCCCAGCTCGTGTGATGTGAAGAAATTGTCGCACGTGATATTGTGTCCAGAAAGTCCTTGAGCCAAATCGAGGACCACTCTCATGCCTGAAATGTGTGGGAATATGGGTGAAGATAGTGTTGGGTTCTCCAATTTTGACACAATGTTGCAACCTTGTGCGGGAACAGTGGGCGCCCACTGTGGGTTCTCGCACCAAGGGTACGAGAACCTGCTTTACTGTCCTCTCTCACACACACACACACACACACATGCCATCAGCCTGCACTCACACACACAGACTGACACACGGCACAGCACACGTAAAACACAGAGGGACAGCACACACCACCAGTCACACACACATACTGATGGCAGCTAGCTTGTCTCTTTGCCGTCGAGCAGTCTATCATTCCCACGCGTCATCAAAAACGGATGTGTCCTGCGAAATTATTTGAACGTTTCCAGAGACAGGCGGCGACCGGAAAAGTGCTCTGCAAGTTTCTTCATCCCCACAGGTGATTCGGTGGCCTCCCCATTTGGACCTTGACATTACACCAGCAGGATAAGAACCCCAAAGTAAGCATTCCAAACCGAGATATCTTCCCGATATTCCCTTCCACCTCTCCTCCAAACAAGATCTTTGCCTCCCTCTATATATCGCGTGCAATCCAGGATGATTCGTGTTTGATAGGGGATGCATGAAAAGGTCAAAAGAAGACTTGATGCTTGGTGCATGCAGTGGACTGCCAGCGTTGGTAGGTCCTGGTGCATCCGAATCACATTTGGCAGCCATGCGGGGGGGTTCATTCTTGAGCAGGTAGGACCATTCAATGTCATGCCATTTTTGACATCGCATATGTTGTTCATTTGCAAGCTGCCTGACAGTCTAGTCCAATGTGCTGGCTGCCTCATGGCCTGCTTCTTATGGCTAGGCCTGCCTCACCGGCTTGCCTCCTTGCGGCTTGCTGCGCATCGGCCTGGTCCTGCTGGGCTGCTGCCTGGCGCCGGCTGGTCCTGCGGGCGAGCTGCTGCGGCGCGCTGCCTCCCTGAGGCTGGCTGCTTGCGAGCTTGGTCCTTGTGGGCTGGCGCTGTGCGGCTGTGGTCCTGCCCTGCTCATGGGATGTGTTCCTGGGGCTGGCTGCTCGCACGGCTTGTCCTGGCTTGCCCTGAAAGGGCCTAGCCCTGAGGCCTCTTCTACGTTTGGGAGCTGGCTGATTCTGATCCTCCTCTTCAAACTCAGTGTCAGACTCGGAATTTTCGGAAATGTTGTACTCACTTTCTGACACTATTTCCTCTGCATCACCATCAAATCCCTCTGTCTCTTCAAAAAACAACTGTAAGGCAGTCTGAACAGAGAATCGCTTTGCCATCTTGATCAGTCGTGATAAGATGGCAACGTGATAAGATGCTGACAGAGCCTTTTTATAGTGTCAGGTCCCCAAACTTGGTTCCCGCAAGTCAGAGGGTGAAATGTGTGGGAATATGGGTGAAGATAGTGTTGGGTTCTCCAATTTTGACACAATGTTGCAATCTTGTGCGGGAACAGTGGGCGCCCACTGTGGGTTCTTGCACCAAGGGTACGAGAACCTGCTCTCTACTCTCCTCCCCCCCCCCCCCCCAGTCTTCACACACACACCCCACACACACAAACACACACACTACACACACACACACACACACACACACACACACACACACACACACACACACCACACACAGAGAGGAGGAAGGGAAAATTTTAGGGCTGCACAAGGACCCATTGATTTCCACACTTAAGCTAGACCTCCGTGGCGTCCACTGGACCCGAACACCCTGTGTGCTAATATTAACTCGTGATGGGGGGGGGGTATACAGGGGGGGGTCATTGAAAATGTTTTCTGATTCATGTTCCTCACAGAAAATGAGCCAAAGCCAATGAATCTTAGTTCAAAAAAATCATTATTTGTATCACTTTGATTAAGCTAAAAACTGAAAACGGGTCCCACAGACCCGAACACCTTATAAGGGACAGTCTCACCGCCTCCCTATACTGCAATTGTCAATAATTCAAATTTAGGGAAACTGTGTTACCACAAAGATAAAGTTGACTGGGCATGCTTGTTCGCAGCATCAACAGCAACAAGCACTTATGCACAAGTACCCGAATAAGGCCAGGCAATCTCAACGTACATGCTCACCCTTAGTGACCACTGCCACACTGCCACTTGATCGACCCTGGCTATCTAATCGATGTTGATCGCACGTATCTCTCAAGTACCACATCGCCATTTTCGGACCTAGCATTAATGACCATCAAGTCATCACTGCTTCATCTTGCGGTTAGGTCCATAGCTGTATAATCAGACTGAAACTGCCAATTCGTGACATTGATTAATCAAAACTAATTAAGCCTGCAGCATAAATTGGAGCATTATGTATCATCTGACCGCCCAAGGGAGTCATTTTTCATTGAGAAATACAACGACTATTCACTTTTTACATACCCTGTCAGTTACGCCCAGCATCCACACAAACCCAAACACCGAGACCAACAGTAAAATTCACGTTTTTTTAAAGTAACACATTACCTTTACAGCTGCTGTTTCTGCATATCTCAAGAGGCCTCAAAACACAAACCCCACAAATCTCCACTGATCTGCCCCTGCTTCGCCGGCCTACACGTTTGCCTCCACTTTGAATCAAGACTAAAACATTTTAGAAGTTATATATGAATGTTTCATGTATTGTAATGTGCCCAGGAAATAATATGGCCCATGTCGAAGCTTCAAAGATTGTAACTACAGCGCTGAATTATGAGCTATTACAAGAACTAATTTATCAATCCATTGACTCAATGAGTGCATGTTTGCCTCGCCCCAGTCCGTTTTTCTCCACTATACTGCGGGCAGGAGCGAGTTATTTGCTTGCCACCTCCTTCTCCGTTTGGCCCTGGCCTTGCTCAGAAACTTTACCCCACCCAAATATGCTCTTACGGCGCTGCTTCCTCTCTACCTGCCCATACCAAATATTGGCTGGCACACCTTTGAGGAGGACATTCGACATGCGCTAGCGGTCGGGAGCATATAAAGGCACCTCGGTTCCTTTTTGCATTTTATTTGAAATCGTCGTTTACACCTTGCACGATGTTTGGTGACTTTCTGGCCCGTCCGAGAGACGCACACTGCATCTCAAGTGTCCCCCCATTGTCCCATAGATCGACACTTCTGCTGAGTACCTAGATCCCACTGCCTACACCGCGAAGGCTTCTATACTTGTTATGAACAAGAGGGACGACGGGTGGAGATCCAAAAGGCAGTGCTGTCGATGACGCGTGCCCAGTACGCCAGCTCCTACCAATGATGACAGGCAACGCGTACTACAGGGGTATTTCAGCGTCATCCGTGTGTCATGAGTTGAACATGAAATTTCGGAGATGCAAGAATGAAAACCAAAATGTTGACAAAGCTTCGTTAATACTTGTCATACAATATTATTTGTTCAGATAACGTGAGGGTGAAGCTGCGCATGGGCGGAGATGTGACAACATTTGGTTCTCAGAATCACCTTCCTGTCGCTCTACGTTAACCAGGAATTGCTGATTTTAGCCCAGAGTACATTACCTATACAACTGCATGGGTTAGACTTTTTTGTGATCTGGGGGAGAGTATGTTGGATGTCCCATAATCAGGGATGCCTAAACGATTTCTAGTTGTTAAATCCACACTTTTTCTGAACTAGTACCCTCTTCAGGCGTTCCAGTATAACATCCTCCACTTGGTTTACCCGTTTATTAGTAGAATATCCTATCGGTTTGACATCAGGTGACCCATTGGCAGTTCGATGAACAGAATGGATTGCGCTCATTGAGGTTCCCTGCCTCTCACCTCCTACGAATTCTCATAGCGACGTGCTCCGCCCACCTTCTCCCTGAAACTATGCTTGTCCGCGCACATAATTGCGAAGTACGAGCGTGAACCTCGTAGCAGTTTTTTCATACTTATTGGGACATTTCTCTCGCAGTTACAAACAGCAATAGCATTAGAAACGTTGAGGTGGATGTAGAGTGTTTTATTATGTCGATATAACAAATTCTCTCTTCTTTCTTCATCTCTCTTCTCTCTCCCCCCCTCTCTTCTCTCTCTAGACAAGTCAGCGTCGACAGCGTATTCCGGTGCGTTGCGAGGTCAAACCGAGTCCCAGACGACGCGATCAACTACACCTGGGAGACTTGTATCGCTATTCTGTGATTCGGATAGTTCAAGCGGAGGTGTTTTTGCCCTGGCCCCGCCCCCAAATGAGCTGGTCGTCTTCCATGCCCTTCTTCCTGGATGCCTCCAGCTCTCCCTCCTCAACTCACATCATCCAGAGGGTTGAGAACCGACCTGAAGAGCGACCCTGATACATGTGCAAAGACTACTCACAACAGTCAAGCAATGGTCATGTGATTATTATGGTACAGCACACCAGGATTCCTTCATCTTTTGCATTATGCAAATCCCCACACTAGAGTTAGTTATAGCTGGATAGTAGCTCCACTGGATCGTATATATGATGACTCTAATCTGTGTCACAAATCAAGTATATCACATCGAATAGGGCATCTGAGTTGAAAATATAGAATTATATGATTAGCGAGTTGTCATGATGTTATACACTCTGCAGCATAAAGATATGAATCGACATTATACGTCCATGCGAGAAGTGCGATCTCCATAAATTTTTATTTCTCTTACGCTCCGTCTTGAGTATAAGGCCATTCATAGTCCAAAACTCTATTATTACAATCTCCGCGAGAGATATTGTGATTAAATAATCACCTCCCAGCGTAAGATTCATCATATGAGTTAGTTAAATGTGCACTATGAGTTGAATTATATCTTTCCACCAAATGCATTTTTCGTTCAAATCTCCACCTTCCTCTTTAAACATTAATTATACTCTAAAAAAATTAGAGAACGGAGATTATGGACCAATCTATAATTCTGCAGTGCAGGAACTCAATATAAACCAAACAGCATGTACAGACTGCCCTGTGGCTAGGACTCACCTTTCCTCCAATGGTTGCCCCCATAAAGACCGAATCTACATAAATATTGATGAATTCCGTGTTTACGTACTCATCACAGAACGGACCACAATTGCAAACAAATGATTATCAGCGTTATGCGGTAGCTTTTTTAAATACTTGTTTTAGGATTATTTAATGGATATCAACTGGATCAATTTTTGCAAGTGTTCTACACAGGAGGTGCAGTTAAACAAAAATCCTGATGATTGATTTAACATCTCGACCAGGCCCGATGACCTGGGCCTCTTAACAAACCAGCCACAACCTTTAACCATGCTTTCAATTAACAGAGGCGTGTGTGTTTCTGGCCAGGTGAGCATGAGCCCCTTTAATCTCTTCAGACTACACTCTTCACCTTCGACAACCTACGTATACTTGGCCCGGGGGTGTCCAGCAAGCCTCCTGTCTCGTAATGTGGACGCGACGCCGAGTCCGCGAGGACTACACATTTGCTAATTCTACCTCCATATACAGCATCTTGGTAGAGTGTGTCTAAAAACCATTAGTACTTTCCTAGCTACGACTGAAAGACATTTCACAACAAATCATTAGACATATGTGTCACATTATGAACCAATGTAATATTTTGATTGTGCTGTAGAAGCACTGTTAGACGGATGTCCCTTTTGTATCTTCGTCTTAGGGGCCTTGTTCAACGTGCCTTACGGCATGATTGGCTCTACGAAACAGCTGGCAGTTACGTAGGTCCCACTACCTTCGTGTGCACAACGAGATTTTTGTGAACGTACCCGACGTGAGGAGGCCGCATCGCAATGTTAGGGTTCACGCGTTTACTCTCATTGTGAAGGTGCCAATCGATGTCACAGGCTCAGCGCTCAAATGGTGTTTGCTAATCTGACATCATTTTGAGTGTCTGTATATATTAATGATCAGTATAGATGAAATGTTTTCTCTGTATCATTATTTTTTTTTTTAGGCCTGAGGGAACCAAGCAACTAAGACACACAACTCTTGCTCTGTCCAAAGGTACGCATGAACTTTTTCATATTTTAAATGATAATTCAAAATAGTAATCTCGCAATTTGCATGATCACTATTTATTATTTCTACATGTTCTTTTATATATTTAAATGATAGGGTTGGATCATTTGAGAGCGTTTCACAAATATTTTGCCCATAGTGAAAATATATACATTACACAAATCATATATATTTTTCAATTCTTCTATTAAACAAGAAACAACACGGGGACACTACAGCCCTAAAACCTTCAATATAAAGATTTTTTACTCCTTTTTTTCCTTTAGACAAATTACAACAGTTTGAGCCATCCTTTTCTTTTATGCCATCCATTTTTTCCACGGTTTCAAGGAACTCTGCTTTAGTCCAGGCAGTAGCGTCAGCTTTTTCCATATATTTGTGTAGTACTTACAATGCTCCGCTCCGCATGACTGCGGTCCAGGAGGGTCAAGTTTCAACAAGATTCGTTGTAGGCCTTTTTAACTGCAATTATCAAGCATTTAAAAAAAAGTTGTCTTCTTTTCCAATTATTACCGCCCAGCCGTTCAAACATAGCGGGCGTGCATATCCGCGGGTTCACTGGAATCTTATAACTTTAATATCTCTCCAGAATTCGGAATAACGAGTAATCCGACATAAGTGGTGTTGTAACTACGCCTGCTCCAGAATTATATGTGAGTAATTGTGTGTTTTCAGGTTGGTATTTGAAAGAGAAATGCTTGTGATCGCTTTTTCCACCTTCGTAGTGAGTTCCCTCCATCTGTGTGGAGTGCTAGCTCTGAAGAGTGTTGGGTTCTAGTATTGCGCATCAATCACTCACTGATAGTACAGTGTTCAATTCCAATTCCTACTTTTTTTTTTTACATAAGCTGTACTTCTCTTTCATTTCTTTTTGTAAAATCCTCGTTGTCGACGGATGGTGTGGAAACGAGAGTTTGAGTGGGTGGTTTGTGTTTATATACATCTATCAGCATCGTGCTGCATATTTCTTCATTACCAGTTAGTACGGGTTGTATTGCCTTTTTAATTGCTGCTTGTCATAAATTCTGTGTCAAATTCTCAATTGTAATACTTGAATAGATTATGCCTTGTTTTTCTAGAGTGTAAACTAAATTGAGGAAGCCGTTTCCCTAGATCCAAAATGCCGGAAGTTTAGAAGGCCAAATCAAAAGTTTACTGTCTCCAGCAAGTTATAAATATTATATTTGACAACCTCATTCCCTAATTGAGGCTGGCGTTTGAATCGTTTTATGTGACTCCATGAGATAATACGAAGATATTCAGTTTATCCTCAAGCGGTGGTTAAATTGCGGAATTCAGGACCAGCTAACCAAAGCGAAACAATAAGTTAACAACAACTCGGCATTAAATTAATTTAAACAGAATCCACTTGCTGTCCCTCTGGCTGTTTCTCTTTCTGTCTCTGTATGACTGTCTGTCTTGCTCCCCTCCACTCTGGAATTTTTTCCTCGGTCAGAGCCCTCACTCATCACATGCCCTCTCCCACACCTCCTCTGACTCCTCGGCTCTCCCTCTTCCTGCCTTCTCAGCTTCTCAAATACCTTGACTTGTTTCTCTCATTGTTGCTTTCTCTCCCTTTTTTGTTTAACGGGGCAAAAAAGACGATGACTAGTGTTCGCTTCCTCCGTTACAGATGTATGATGAGAACAAAACATGAGGGGGGCATGCGATAATATTTTGTTGCCTAACCAGTTCCTCCGTACCATAA
>OLKM01000499.1:279598-292859 GCA_900291075.1 Melanogrammus aeglefinus | reverse complement strand
TCTCCTCCTACCTCCCACTCCTCTTCCCTCTCTCTCGTCCATCTATTTCTCCTCCTGACTCTCTCTCTCTCTCTCTCTCGGTCTCTCTCTGTCTCTCTCGGTCTCTCTCTCTCTCGCTCGCTCGCTCGCTCGCTCGCTCGCTCTCTCTCTCTCTCTCTCTCTCTCTCTCTCTCTCTCTCTCTCTCTCTCTCTCTCTCTCTCTCTCTCTCTCTCTCTCTCTCTCTCTCTCTCTCTCTCTCTCTCTCTCTCTCTCTCTCTCTCTCTCTCTCTCTCTCTCTCTCTCTCTCTCTCTCTCTCTCGTCTCTCTCCCTCTCTCTGTCTCTCTCGTACTCTCTCTCTCTCTCTCTCTCTCTCTCTCCTCCTCTCTCTCTCTCTCTCTCTCTCTCTCTCTCTCTTCTCTCCTCTCTCTCTCTCTCTCCTCTCTCTCTCTCTCTCTGGCTCTATTTCCTGATTCTCCCTTCTTGTAACGTAAAGCGTAACACAAACACAATTAGAAACCACATGAAAGCTCCAGGATTGAATTACCCGGCAACCCCGCCGCATTCGCAACGCCGGCCACCACGTCAACGCCATCACCACCGCTGCTCATAAAAAAAAGCTTGTATATAATAATAGGTGTGTGTGGCTGTCGTGTGTGTGTGTGTGTGTGTGTAGTGGTGTGTGTGTGTGTGCGTGTGTGTGTGTGTGTGTGTGCGTGGCGTGCGTGATGTTTTATTCAGAGGCAGCTGGCTCCATCGTCAGACTTCAATCACTGCTCCTAAGCGCAACAACAACGGCAGCAGACTAATTTAACATTAAGCCCAGATAAACACTCGCAGAGCACACCGGAAAACAGATTATCCACAGCTTATCCAGAGACATCGTCTCTTCCGATTGGATTCAGCGCTGGATTCATGCACAGTAAAACTCAATTAGCTATATGGTAATGAGTCAAACGTACAGGGGTAGCTCGGCTTCACTTCGAGTGGATTCGGGGGAGTCTTTGTTTCCAACGACGATGCAGGGATGCAGAGGATGACTTGAGAGACCGTGGCCCTAAAACACATATGGACGGGCGTGTGGCCCAGGAGGTTGAGCGGTTTGGCTGGTAACCGAAGGGTGCTAGTTCGATTACCCCGTCTCGAGGGACCACTGAGCAGGACACCTCACCCTGACTGCTCCCGACAAGCTGGCTGTACCCCTTGCCTGTGGTTGATATGATGAATGAATGAAATGAACGCGGTGGGTGATTGTTAGTCCAGTATGTGTTAAAGTGCTTTGAGTGGCCGCTGGGTTAGAAGAGGCTACAGAGTCCAGCGCTCCCAGGAGGGGGCTCACACAACCAGACACGCCAAGTGGAAAAGTACGGCTGAGGTAAGGAGAGCTGCAAGTGTGTAGGAGGAAGGAGCTCCAAAGAGCAGACAGGAAGTCAGCCAAAACAACGCCGTCGCTGGCTGGCGCTGAGAACCTGAGAGTTGCTCAGCCAACACACCCTCATTCTGACGCTTTCACCGTCTGTCCAATGATCAGAGGTACATGCTTCAACGCCACAGCGAGAACAAAAAGATAGAGAGATTTGACCCATGTAAGAGTCATATTGTAAAAGAGTCTTCATCTGGACCTGTTTCAGTGTCTCTTCATGAATCACCACCCTCTCCTCATTATGTCTGTTCTAATTATATCATCGTCTTAATAATTCAGTTCCCTTATTAAGCTGGGAAGCTTGCTTGATGAACACATTACATGATGTGCGGGACACTTGTTTCGAGTGATTCGATTGGTCGGTCGTCATGTGACACAGCCAAACGTTGGGATGCATGTCCTCAGCATCTGGGGTCATGGTTTGGTAACCATTGAGATGATGGTGAGGTCACGCTGCAGACGACGGATGGCGTCATGGTCCCTGATGTCCTTTAAGACAGCGCTCTGTGTTAAGAAGGCCGGTCTACTACGGTGGATCATTGTGTCATTAACACTCAGACCTGCTCCTTTAATGACTAGCAGCTCTGTGTTAAGAAGGACCGCGGTCTACTACGGTGGACATGTCATATTGATGTCATTTAACACTCAGACCTGCTCCTTTAATGACTGAATTTGTGATGTGTGTGTCTGTGTGGTGTGGTGTGCACTGATGTGTGTGTGTGTGGTGTGTGTGTGTGTGTCTGTAGTGTATTCTGTTCTGTGTATGCTTTTTGTGTGTCTGATTATTATATTGGAATCAGCTGCTAAATGACTCAATAAGTGATTAGATAGATTAGTATCCTATATGTATATAAATGTTATATAATATATATATATAAATTTGCCTGCTCTGGGTGTTTTGGTTGCCCCATGTGGTTCACGGCTCCTGGATGGGTTAAAGCAGAGCAGAATTTCCCCCAAAATGGGACGATAAAGGATAACTTAACTTAACTAAATATGATTATAATATGTAAATATTTTATTTAAATTCGATTATAAAATTGTACTCATTTGGTCTCCTCAATACCAGTTATTATCAGAGTAAAACAGGCTTCCATTTTGAACTGTGTTTTGGGCTAATCGCACATTGTGTAAAAAAAATATTATACTTGACCTGCCGGGACGCTGATAAGGCATTTATTTTGCAGATAGGTTTTTGTGTGACTTTATCAAAAGCGGGTTCTTAATAAGAAAACGGTCGGCTTCCCAGAAACCGTCACGAGGGAAGAGAGGGTAGGACGGTCTCTGCAGCTGGCCGCGAGGCCTCAGCACTATTCTGCCTCCTCACATCTGGAATACACACTGCAGCTGTGAGGTGAGGCTCTGGGAGACCTGGGCCGCTCTCTGAGCACGCCTAGTGCCCGCCTCGCCGTGCACGCCTAGTGCACGACGAGGCGGGCACTAGGTGTGCACGCTGAGGCGTGCTCCTCAGCGTGCACGCCTAGAGCGTGCACGCTGAAGAGCACGCCTCACCGTGCACACCTAGTGCATGGTGAGGAGCACGCACATGAGCGCAGACACTCGCAAGTACACATGCACACAAGCACTCACTCACTCACTCACTCACTCACTCACTCACTCACTCACTCACTCACTCACTCACTCACTCACAACTCACTCACTCACTCAATCACTCAATCACCACTCATTCACACACAAATTAACAAACTTAAAGCAAACATTCAATCAACCAAACACACGTTATGCTAATTTATCAAACACACGCAAGTACACATGCACACAAGCACTCACTCACACACACACACACACCCACACACACAGAGACACACACACACACACACACATACTCACTCACTCACTCACTCACTCACTCACTCACTCACTCACTCACTCACTCACTCACTCACTCACTCACTCACTCACTCACTCACTCACTCACTCACTCACTCACTCACAAATCACATGCATGAACGAACACGCACAGGCACTGACATGATATTATTATCACAAATGATATAAATACATTTAATAAGAAAACATGCAAACAACCACACACACATTTTATGCTAATGTATCATACACACAAACACAATATTAATACATTTAATTATCGCACGCGACCACAATGTGCCCCACATTCTACAATATTGCATCAGAATGAACGCATGAGCGAATGCATGCACACACACGATATAAATACATCTCATAAACAAACATCTACAAAACCACACCCACACAATGTATCAGAAATGATACACACACCCACACCCAAACACACCCACATGCACACAAACACACACACACACACACACACACACACAGACGCATAGACACACGTGCACACACACACACACACACACACACACACACACACACACACACACACACACACACACACACACACACACACACACACACACACACACACACACACACACACACACACACACACACAATCATACCCACACATACACAGGTCCATGGCACTCTACTTAATTCTCGCTGACAGATCCATTTGGTCAATGAGCTGCAATTTCCTCCCGAGCATTTGTCTGTTTTCCTGAATAATAAAATCGCTGAGAAACCAAGTCGCCTTCACTTGTGCGCTCTGCCATCAGTTAGGGGTGACCTCTCTGTGAGGACTTGCTGTCGTTCCCGCCGGTTCAATCTAAATCAAATCACAAGTGAAGTTTTATTGAAGTGCTTCATTCTGCTCTGTATAAAAGCAGATTCAACCTATCTGATGATTGAATTTTTTCTACTTCAGAAGTCTTTTCATTTTGCGATAAAGCAAGCAAGTTTACAGAACTATGTTCTTCTTTTTGATGTTTCTTAGGGACAGCTTGTCTATTTTTTTAAAGTTTGAATTGAATGTATCGCTCTTGCCAGACAACATCACAACATCGCTCTTGCCAGACAACATTTCTGTATCACTTATTCCTGTCTTATTTAAATCGATTCAGGAGTCCACTCAAAAAAATTGTCTACCTAAAGTAATAACAACTATACAACAAGTGAATCGCAAATGCATATGATGATTTACCAAACCAATACAAACACATAGAAATATACCCAACCCCCAAAGGCAGACATATGACCTAACCCCTACAGTCACAAGCCGAACCCCTGCGGACATATACCCAACATATGCAGACGTATGCAGCCCAATACATTTGGCATAATCCATATCCCAGCACGACATGCTCACAGACTGATCAACCCTCGTTTAAAAGCAAGAATATCTCGTTTCTGACATTGAGCACAAAGTCGACTCCCTCTCTGTCTCTCTTCCCTCCATCTGTCCTTTACATATTAATATATTCATATATACATATTCATTCATATTATACATATTTATATACTTTATGCTCACTGGGAATGTGGCCAGTGGCTGTGGTACGAGTCCATGGTAAACACAGGTTACCAAAAAAAAAACCTATATATAACTAATGCTGTTACTACTAACATAACTACTATTACTACTACTGCTACTAATGCTATACCACTAATATAATTACGATGAATACTGCTACTAATGTGATTACTACTAATATAACTACTATTACTACTACTGCTGCTAATGCTATTACTGCTAATACTACTAATGCTACTACTTACTTCTACGCTACTACTACTAACTACTCCTATGTCATTGCATTACTCCGGCGGTATCCATTGCAGAGGTACGACCATGTATTGGTTCTTCTCCATGAAGCTACTGGTGCTGCCAGTCAGTGCCCTGATGGTCCCACACATCTGATGGCAGTCAAGCATGAATCTGGGTGATTGGTCCTTTTTTGCTTCATATTTTTTTCCAAACCATCATGTTGCTGGAAGCAGGGATCTTTAAGTGCATCGTTTGGCTCCTGACAAAGAATTCAAAGATGACTAGCACTAGTTAGCAGTAAAAAAGTGTCTTTAAATGTTTAATATCAACACAGTGTAGATTCACCACTGCAGAAATACATATACAATAAAAAAAAACTATAAATACAATCAATAAAAATCAATCAATAAAATTCCCTTCTGAGAGATCTGTGAATTTACGTGAATGAGTTTCTCTTAGGAAGAATATCACCGTAATGAAATGTTACCATGCCTCGTTCAGTTTCATCCCCAGAATTTGCTCTAGAACCCAGTAGCGCTGCTGGAGCAGAGATTACAGTTTTACCGACGGGTTGGAGTGCATGCTGAACACGGCCTGTCTGCGGTGCGTTTCCCTGTCAGGGTCTCCAGACATCTCACCTCTGAGAGCTCTGCTACATCTCCGAAAGGTTTGGAACCACGGGGGGCTGTCGGCAGTTCTGATTGGCTGCACTGTGACGATACCTCATTACAATCGTTCAGGTTGCCCTGCGACTCTGAGCCATTAACCTACCTGCGTGACATATTACTCGGAACAACATAAATCTAATGCTAATCATCCTGTCTCATTAAAAACAAAGGTTGCTCTTTACCGCACTCAATATGGCGTGTAAACAATAGGAAACAAACATCTGAAACGTATTTAATTTAAAGGTCACTGGCTATGCACAGAGTATTTGAAGTGTCGGCAGTCTAAATGTTTAATGAGTTTAATATTGTGTTTGTGGGAGATCTTCCGCTCATCGCGTTTATGTTTCATGGTCTTTGAAGCCATGAAATGACTGTTTTAGTTTTCATTGTACCAGGGATCAATGTCTGGACTCCTAACCAGGGCTTTGTCCCCGGGTAGTGGAGGCTAGTACCAACATATGAGATATTAAATATTGAAGTGCTTCGCAGCGCAGAGACGTGGCATCGCGTCCTGGCTCGGGTCCATGAGTTCCCTCCTGTTCATCCATGTGCAAGCAGCGTGTGTGCGCGCGCGTGTGTGTGTGTGTGTGTTTGTTTGGAGCGATCAGGATTCCCTCCCGTCCCCTCCTGAGACGTCATCTTTTTAGAGTGGGGGGCTGGGACAGTGTAGTGACGGGGTGTTGGACCTGAAAGGATCTGGGTTCGATCCCTGAGGTACGCAGCCCAGCCTAGGCATCCCTCCAATCAAGATGCTCCAGGGAACATCAAGGGGTGGTGTTGTGTGTGTGTGTGTGTGTGTGAGTTTGTGAGTGTATGTGTGTGGGTGTGTTTGTGTGATGAGTGAGTGTGTGTGTGTGTGTGTGAGTGTGTCTATGTGTCTATCTGTGAGTTTACGTGTGTGTGTGTGTGTGTGTATGTGTGTCTATCTGTGAGTGTACGTGTGTGTGTGTGTGTTTGTGTGTGTGAGCGTGTGTTTGCGTGTGTGTGTGAGCATGTGTGAGCGTGTGTTTGCGTGTGTGTGTGTGTGTGTGTGTGTGTGTGTGTGTGTGTGTGCGTGTGTGTGTGTGTGTGTTATCACGGGGCCTCTGTGATGTGATGATAGCGTCCATCCCGGCCTTACCCCGTGTGACCCCCTGCACCCCCCTCGTCCCGTGTGATCCGCTCAAAGGGTCCGCTAGCCTCCCCAACTCCCAGCCCAGCGGCCGGACCACGTCCCTGAGCCTGGGTGATGAAGCAGTCGCTGCCGGTCGCTGTGGATGAAAGCTCCTGCATATGACCTAGATATTAAACACCAGTACTGAAAACGATTTAACGGGTTACCAACACACTCCCCTGTAGCAGGAACCGATCGCCGGCCTGTTAATGCACAGCCTTCCCTGTGTCCTTATCTTAACCCTGTCCCATTAGCTTAACCCTGTCACCGTATCTTAACCCTGTCACCTTATCTTAACCCTGTCACCTTATCTTAACCCTGTCTCCTTAACTTCACCCCTTTCTCCTTATCTCAACCGTGTCCTAATCTTAACCCTGTCTCCTTATCATAACCCTTCTCGTTATCTCCACAACTGTTTCCTTAGCATATCCCTCTTCTTATCTTAACCCTTCCCCTTAACTTAACCCTGTGTCCTTATCTCAACCCCTGCTCCTTAGCATATCCCTCTCCTTATCTTAACCCTCTACTTCCTTATCGTAACCCTCTCCTTATCTTATAACCCAGTCTCCTTTTCTGAACTCCTGTCTCTTACCTCAGCTCCTCAATCCTTCCCTTAACCCTGCCCTTTCCCGGCACGCTGCGTGCTGCCTCGCTCGGGGAGGCGAGGTGATTCGTTGAATCCGTCGCGAAGAGCCAGCAGGACGGTCCACCATTGGCTTGCCGCGTCTGAATCTTTCATAATGTCAGTGCACTGGGCGGGGCTGCGTGCCGGCTCCACACCGTACGCTGGCACGCGACGCGGTGGTGTGACGACGCGACAGGACCTTATCTAACGCCCGGGGATGTTCCTGCAGCATGAGTGAAATCATCATGAAAAATACATCGGTCGGCCGGGCTCATTTGCATAAATCATTCCCTTCCCCCTGACAGCCGACGCGCCTCTGAACCCGCGAGCGGCGCGTGCCGGTTTGTTGACATCGCCTAGACGCGCCGAGAAAACCCTTCAGGGTCGCGTGCGGACGCGGGGGAGCGGAATGCGTCTGGAACAGGTGAAGGAGAACGAGTGTGCCAACTCATTCTCCTTCACGTGTTCCAGACGCATTCCGCTCAGAGGTGAGCCTTCCATCAGAGGTGAAGGATAAGAAGGACTTGTTACATCTTCTCCCTCTTCTTCTGTGAACGCATGACATGACACCCTGTAAGTTTAACAGTCTGTAACCCGACCACCACCCAGATCCCCCTGACAAACAAGACAACATAATGAAGGTTTTCCACACCGAGATAGATCCCGGTTCAGTGGCATCGCCTGGCCTTTCTTCTTGTGTATCAGCACTCCGATGTTGATTTTATTTTACCCGGAGCCTTTCACTGACTCGACGCCGTAATTGGTCCCAATCTGTTCCTTCCTGTTGTCCTTTAACTTCATCCATTATGAATCTCTGACATTCAGCGCTGAGGAGAGCTTTAGAGCCCGTCGTGGTTCGGGGTAACGCAGGGCGCTCTTTAACCGTCCTCGTCTCGTGACGTACAGCCGGGCGGACGCACTTCAATAATTAACCAGGCGGGGCCGTGGTGTGGTTCTGTGTGGATAGGTGTGTGTGAGCTGGGTATACCGCACAGCTAATCCTAGATAGACACGCCAGAGGTCAAAGGTTAACGTAAGTGAACGCGTCTGAGCTGGCGGAGGGAACCCAAGACAATGTATTCACTGGCACAGCCTCAGTGATAGCATACGTATATACAGCGTGTTAACCGTACATACAGATGCTTGCCGTCCCAGCTGGCGGGCATGATGAAGAGAAGATGATGTTATGAATATATGCAAAATTAAAGCTTCTAGAATTATATTCGCAAAAGGCTGATCTGCTATGAAAAGCCGACTTCTCTCATTGATTCTCTGACAGAAATATGTCAATATATATATATAAACACAATATATTACATTTGATCCCCTTGAGCTATTTACCGCCAGCTACGATTCAGTCTGGTATCTTCTTCATGTGTACGTCTATCTGATGCACACCTATCGGCTATGGGAGCATTCTTCTTTGTTTCATGTGTATTCTACCCATCCTGTTGTGTTGATATTTGTCGTCACGGTTGATTTCTATTCCCTTATTGTTCCATCCCGAGCAGAGCAGTGGGACCAGCATGTCCTCCGAGACTTCCTCCGTCCTCTCCGGGTGTTTCGAGGACGCTAGCTGCCGGCGCAGTGCCGCGGCCCAGCAGATAACACATTCACATGCATTGAAACACACTCACACACAACCACACGCATTCACACGCATTGAAACGCAGTCACACACATTCACAAGCAATCACTCGCATTGGACGCTAGCCGTTTTGCGCTATCGTTTGTGCTAAGTGGATGAAGCTGATATCCATGCAGGCTGTTGTAGCGCGGTGTCTCGGCTGAAAACAGGTCAGGAGCAGATTGCGGTCGGGCGGCGCAGCGACCTTCAGCCACCATGAGTGAGTGGACCCGTAGCCGTGAACCACAGATCCAGTTAATGTCCTCTGAGATCAATCAGCCAGAACCAATTAGTGGCTGTTAGACTAACAGGAGGTTATACACCCTGCTGCGTATATGTGTGTGTGTGTGTGTGTGTGCGTGCAGTGTGTTTGGATCAAATTAGTCTTTAAGTAAGTGCTGATAAGGTCATGTGACACATTAGCAAGGTCACAGGTGGCTGACTCCACACAGGAAGACACACGCACACGGTTGCACACAACAACTACGCACACCCACACGCACACACACATACACAGATCTACACCAAACAGATGCTTAGAAGTCAGGAAAGGCAACAGATGGAGATGTAATTGATGAAACCAATAAATCTATTTTATGTTAATCCCAACCTTTTTAGTCAGTATTTCAAAATATAATCCATGTGTTTACATGAAAGCACCGGTTAATCCACGATTCATGATTCATACTATTCATATTCATTGATTTGTGCGTTACTTTTCTGCACGGTTACACTAATGACATCAACAGGTAGGCCTTTATCGTGTTGCTGAAGGCAGTTCCTCAGGCACAAGATCACGCAGCCATGCGGCGCACATTAACACTGATTCACACTGATTCACACCGCGTTTCCTCCTCACTCCATACAGACGACATGCAAGACATCCAGCGAGACGTCGCTTCTGTTGTTGGACGCGCGTTCTCTATTTTGAATATATAATCCAACCGCGGCCGAGCTGGACTCGGGAGGATTGAGAGGCGAGTGAGAAGCTAAACCCTCCAATGAGGTTTGAGATGTCTTGATCCTCCCTCAGTTTGTCCCTCTGAATCGTGCAGGAATAGTAGACAAGCAGGACGATCTCTCAGGGAATGCCTCTGTCTCTCCATGAGTCCATGATGAACGCCGTGCTGTTGATACATAATGAGCGCCATCAATGATTTTACCGAGCATTTTCTTTCACGCTGCGATACTACCTTCAAATACTCTGCGCTGCTTTTGCTCCCAAACCTCAGCTCTAAACTCTGATGATAACCGCTCGGCACTCTCTGTACGTCTGTGAGACGTGAATCATTCATGAGGAAATCTTTCACCGCACTCAGACAGTAGGCCTACTGCTGTGTCTGCAGTCACTATTCTAACAGAACGAGGCGACTGTATTTCTTCTGCGTTTCGGGTCAATGCTTACTTAAGCATTAGCCAGTGGTATCCTAAGTAGCCCATAAAGAGCATGGATTAGCCAGCGAGGACCTATGAACTTCATAAGGAGAAGCATAATAACTAATATAACCCGCTAAGTACCCTCAGCCGCTAGCGTAGCGTCAGCGGCTAGCGTTTGTTTGATGAAGGGTGGTGATTCTGGTATTTGTACTTACTGTACAGGGTGCAGCCGACGTGGATAATGGTGGCTATGATCTGTGGGATAATAATCTATGGAAGGATACTTAGGTAATGAGACGGGAATTTATGGTCTGCTTTGGGGAACATGAAGGGATGGTGTGTGTGTGTGTGTGTGTGTGTGTGTGTGTGTGTGTGTGTGTGTGGTGTGTGTGTGTGTGTGTGTGGTGTGTGTGTGTGTGTGTGTGTGTGTGTGTGTGTGTGTGCGTCAGTGTAAGAGTGCGTGTGTGTGTTTCTCTGAGTGTAAGTGTTTGTGTGAGTGTGCATGTACGTGTGTGTTTGGGTGTGTGTGTGTGGCTGAGTGAGTGTGCAAGTGTGTGTGTGTGTGTGTCTGAGTGAGTGTGTCTGAGTGTGTGTGTGTGTGTGCGTGTGTGTCTGAGTGAGTGTACGGGTGTGCGAGTGTGTTCTGTGTGTTGCGTGTGTGTGTGCGTCTCGGATAGCGCTGCAGTGTTTCATCCCCAGGGAACGAGGAGGCAAAAAATATTTTATTAATGTTCCATTAAAAATGGATCTGTGTTCATTAAGCTCCCTGATAACTTTCTCCAGCTCTGCAGGCAAGGCTCACAGTTTCAGCCACCATCCAGAGCTCTGGCGAGCGATGGATTACGGCCACCACAGATTGATGCTGGCCGGGGCAGAGAACCTCCAAACTGAGCCATAAGGACTTAATCGTATCAAGACACTATTAACAATGCTCTTACCGATGCCTACTCAGGCACTGTAGAGTCTGTCCTCAGACAGATCCCAGCGCTGCAGAAAGAGTTGCTTGCTTCCCTGCGGCTAAGTATTACAAAAGGCCTGGCTGGCGGAGTTGTAGAATAGACATAAAAGGTAGGTTTATTGTCTAGGGGTAATATGATAATATATTTATAGATTCCATCCTGCAGAAGTATATGTGGGCAAGGAAGGATAGGAGTGTATAATCTTTAGAATCCGGGTCTCACTAAGCGCCTTACACCCCGCTCCCTAAGTCCGTTAGACGGGGAGACTGGATGATAAAAAATAATATAATCGTTTCGTATCTCATGTGTGTGGATCATTAGGGGAGAGGCTAAGAGGCCTGTTTTCTCCTGTGTATCGTTTTATACATTCTGCTTGAACATGGCTGGGCTATGGGGAATGCCCTGGATGTTGGAGCATGAGCAGGGAGGAGAAAGTAGAGAAGGCATCTCACCTCAGGCGAGGACCCTGGGGTGAATTCTGAGCCGGTCTGAAAGGGTTAGATCTCATCTCTCATGGCGGCTCGTCTCTTCCTCATCGTTCTTTACCTCCTCCGTTTCCTGCTCCTCCAACTCCACCTCTTCTCCTCTTCCACCTTGTCATTTGTCGCCAACCCCCTCCACTTTCTCCTTACTTCTCCTCCTCATCGGAAAACTCTCAGTGAAACAACACAACATCTAATCCTCTACCCCAAGGGCGTTCTGGATGAATTGTGCGCCTGATCTCTATGTGAGATTCAGAGCCATGACCACACTTTGAACCAATAGGGTGCAGGCATATCCCTGAGGTACAGCCATTGACCAAACAGTGACCAAATAGGTGCAGGCATATCCCTGAGATACAGTCAAGACCAAAAATGTGACCAATTAGGGTTAAAGGCATTTCCAGAGATACAGCCATTGACCACAGTGACCAATAGGTGGCAGGCATATCCCTGAGATACCAGTCATGGACCAAAAATGTGACCAATAGGGTGCAGGCATATCCCTGAGATACAGCCATGACCACAACTGTGACCAATGGGTAGAGTTATCTCTTGAGGCACAGAAGTATAGGCCCAGGGTCTTCATACTAAAATAAACAGTTTTTTAAATTGCAGTTCACACCTAAATAACTTCAACTTAACTTAATGTTCCTCTCCCTTTAGAGGACCAACACAGCTAGGGGGCAGGGTATTGCTGAAGGCTAGTGGCGTTTGATCCACAAAAGCACTAAGCCTCACCTGGAAGCCCTGGCAGCCAATCGGCTCCATAAGGACGTGCCTCTGGCATCACTGTCGCTCTGGATCAGGGGAGGAGCAGGGGAGGTTTCCATTCAGCGTCTGGTTCATTTTAAACTGTGAAAGTGCTTCGGTGTTTTCATCTCCTGAAACTGCACTCCTGAAACTTCTCGTCCGATGATGGATGATGATGGATGTCTGGGCTGGGGCGGGCTGTCGCTCACTCCTGATGGAGCGAGGGGGTCCCGACAAAGGCGGAGGAGGTCCATAAACCTCTCGGTCCAGGCCAGACCTCCCGGGGGAAGTGACTGTTGAAATAAAAAGTGTATGAAATAAGAAACCCATTTAAACCGGAACTTCCTCACCGCATGGCATTGTTCTCCTGAATGTTTAAAAGAGCAAATTAATGCTTCTAGCCGGAGGTTGTCAGCAGGAACTAATTCGACTCATCCATTCTTCACGGTTTCTATGGTGTGGGACGAACGACTCGTCTGTAAAAAGTTCAGCAACGACACATGTGGTCCCGACGGCTGGTGAGGCAAGAGACCAAGCCCAAAACGTCATCCAGCCACGGAGGGATGCCCTTCGGTGGCTTTAAGCTCTCCTAAGCTCCGGGTCAGAACTCTC
>OLKM01000499.1:269582-278402 GCA_900291075.1 Melanogrammus aeglefinus | reverse complement strand
GACCCAATTTGCTCGTAGCACATTAGCGCCCGACGGCGTAGTTCAGACCGCGGCTGATGGCTCGGATGGGGGCCGATCCAGCTGATTGGATTGGGGTCCAACATGGCGCTTCGCACCCAAGCGGCCCCGGCCTCGAACGCCTTCTCCCTGCCCCGCGCGCTCATCACAGCCTGGTTAGGGACTTGTCCTTGCAAAGCCCCCGTACGTGGCGCATGACGTGGACCGCCTGCGGAATAAATAACCCGGCTGGTTAAAACTCACCAATCCCCGAGAATCCCGAGCGCTCGACGGCCGTGTGTGGCGGGGGATAAGCAGAATGCCTCTACCTTCGACGGAAAGGCGCCCCGTCTGGTGAATGTAGTGCCCCAGAAGTGGATGGAGTGGACAACCAATTCAGCACTTGCGCCGGTGAATGCAGGCCCGTCTGGGTCGAGCTCAGTGAAGAGCCTCGGCGTAGATGACCCTGGTGCCTGCGCTTTCGGAGGTGCTGGCGAACCAGGATTCGTCCAAAACAACGAAGACAGCGAAGGCATCCCGCCTGAGTTGCCGATGTCCATGTATCGCGAAGAGTCAGCGCGTCCTGGAGCCCGAACGGCCATTAACGCAGGAAACGCGAACAACCCAACGCGTCACCACCGCGTAATGGCGATTCCGAGGGACTGCAACCGCACCTGGTAACGCGCAACCAGTCCACCTTCGAGAAGACCCGCTGCCTCCCTCAGTGTGCTGAAATCCGGAAATGCTGACTTGTAGCGCTCGTTGGTTGCGGTAGCGGGATTCAGGCGGCGGTAAATCCAACAGAGGTCGCCGACCACGCGCGTCTGGCTTGTGGGAACCGGAGTGAGTGTGATGCCCAGGGGCTGTCCGAGCGCGGATGAAATGCCAGGCCCTCCATGTGCGAACTGCCGATTAGCGACTTTCAGCCTTCCGGGGTTGAGTCGTCGCCCTAGCGTAGACGGGTTGACCCTGGTTATGATTCCCCACCAAGTTTCGCCGTGACCGCTGAAAAGGGTAGGTCGGGTTAACCGGGAACTCCCTAGCAGTGCGTGTGAAATCTCCCCTCTGAGAGGGACTGGAAGCCCGCCGTAACCGCCCACGCGGCACATCAAACGATGAAGACGACGTTTCTTCCAGCCAGGCGTGTTTGTCACGGTCTACCAGAAGAGTTGTTGCACAAAGGAAATCCGGCGCCGGAGGAGGGAAAAGAAGAGAAATGTCCGGCCTGACAAAATCCCACTGAAATCGCTGCCTCCAAAGCAACAGGTCCCGCGGCTTGTACACGGCGGATGGTGTGTCGTGAGCGGACCCTGACAAACTGCTGGACCTGTAGGACGCCAGGGCCGTGTGCCTAGAAGAAGGCACCGGGAGGCCGGCAGGGACGGGCGGCCTCGTGAGCCCACGGTGCGGGGGCAAAGAAGACTCGCGGCCGATGGAGAGGGCTGCCCTGGTCGGGATGGAAGCAAGGATGCCGGTGACGGTGGCTGGCACACGGCCACTAAAACGCAAGCGGCTTGGCGTTTCCCATCGCTTGAAGGCGACGACGGGTGACCGGCACTTCTGTGCCTTAGCGACGAAAGTGCGTGGAAAAGCACATACCATGCTGGGCACTGCACGGGCGCTACTGCGGGGCTGCTGTTGGCGAACCTGTCCCTGTCCACGGTGGTAGGGTTCGCACGCGTGTGGGGCATCACTTCGGTGTGCGAAACTCGAGCAGTGCCAAAACGGTCGTGCTTCCTCGCGCGCAACTATAGCTCGTGGCTCAAGTAACCTCGTGCCCGCAAGCGCTGTCCCGGACCTGGGTGCGCAGTGGGGAACACCCATAAGAAGGAAGTTACGGTTCTCACACCTAAGCAGGTATGCATGCACTCTCATTGTAGGTCAGAGGTTGCTTGTTCTCCCGTACGCTGTTTGTGTTGTGTTGCCCCGGAAAGCCAACAAGCGCTGGCCCGCTCTGACGGACAGCCCAAAAAGTCTCAAAGAAGCTTTGAGGTCCGTAATTTGCCGTGGTTCCGGGATTCGCTAGGAAAATCGCCGCCCGTACCCGCAGTGATCCCCCAGCGGCCTGACAACGTGGAGTAGCCGTGTGGTGTCGTCCGTGACGCACGATGCCGAACTGCCCTGCGTCTCGCGAGACCACGCCAGTCGGTGAAAACTCCCAGAACTACGGCAACAATAAAAGCCATATGCGCACCATGTTCGTATTGGTCCTGAAGCTCACGAGACCTCCGTGCGGGTCCCACCAAGTGAGTGCCGGAGAGACGAGCGGAGGCGAAGTATCCAGCAACAAAGTTTTAATGAACACTCTGCAAAACCCACGTGCATTCGCAAGAGACAAAACCGACTAAACTGGACCGGACGTCCATCCGCTAACACGGCCGGAATAAAACACCCACACCCCACAGCCCAAGTTCCGTGGAAATTAGAGGAACCACCAAATATAAATATATGAAACACAAAATATGATTACATTTGACCCCTGAGCTATTTGACCGGCCAGCTAACGAGCAGTCGGTACTTCTTCAGTGGTGAAGGCCTACTCTATCGATGCATCACCTATCGGTAAGGAGCATTCTCTTTGTTCAAAAGTGTATCTCAACCCATACCTTTTTTGATATTTGCCGTTCACGTGTGATTTCGTGATTCTTATTGTTCATCCCAGCAAGCAGTGCAAGCCACAATGCCGCTGCGAACGGGCCTGCCGTCCCTCCGGTGTTGTTCTTGAGGACGCCAGCTCCGCGCACGCCGCGCCGCAGCAATAACAACATTCACACGGCTGCATCACACAATTGAAAGCACACTCACACAACAACCACAGTTTATGGTAGGTTTGGGTTCTTGGGGCATCACAAAGCTATATCACCGCCGCATTGACGCTACCGTTTTGCGCTAGTCGGTGTGCAAAGTTGATGAAGCTGATATCCATAGCAGACTTGTGCGTGTCTAGCGTGAAAAACAGGTCAGGACCAGAGTGCGCGGCGCGGCCAGCGACCCCTCGAAGGCCACCATGATGAGGGACCCCGTAGCCGTGAACACAGATCCAGTTAATCGCCTCTGAGATTCAATCAGACAGAGACCAAATAGTGCGTTAGACTAACAGGAGTTATACACCCTGCGTGGTGGTGTGTGTGTGTGTGTGTTGGGTGTGTGGTGTGTTGTTTGTGTGTGTGTGTGGTTGTGTTGTTGTGGTGGTGTGGGTGTTGTGTGCTGGTGTGTGTGATTTTGGTATCAAATTAGTCTGAAGTAAGTGCTGAAAGGTCCATGTACACATTAGCATAGCACAGGTGGCTGACTCCACCCACAGAAGACCACACGCACATGACGGCGCACACAACAACTGCGCACACCCACTACACACACACACACATGATGGGACGATGAGCAACAGATCTACAACCAAACAGATGCGTAGAAGTCAGGAAAGGCAACAGATGGAATGTAAGATGAAAACCAATAAACATTGTATGTTAATCCAACTTTAGTCAGTATGTTCAAATATAATCCAGTTTACATGAAAGCACTTAATCACGATCAGTTGATTCAGACGATCATATTCATTGATTGTGCGTTACTTTTCTGCACTGGTACACAATGACACAACAGTAGGTGCCTCTTAAATCGGGGTTGCTGAGGCAAGTTCCTCAGGCACAAGATCACACAGCCAATGGCGGCCACATTAACTACGATCACACTGCCACACCGCGTTCCTCCTCAACTCCAAACAGACGACAAACAAAGACCATCGCAGCAGAGACGTCGCCTCTGTTTTGTGGATCGCTCGTCTCTATTTATAATCATATGACCAATTTCCGCGCCGGGTTGGAGCGGCTGGACTCTTGGAGGTCATTGAGAATGAGGTCCGTGAGTGAGATCTAAAAGCCTCCAATAGGGCAGTTGGATGGTCTTGACCCCGCTCAGTTTCCCCTGAACTCGCAGGAAATAGGAACAAGCAAACATCTCCAGGGAAATGCCCGTCTCTCCAGAGTTCCCAGAAGAACGCCTCGTTGATGACAAGAAGCGCTCATCAATGAGAGCGCGGAGCAGTCTTCACGCTGCGATACTACTCATACCTGCGCTGCTTTGTGCGGCCAAACCTCACTCTAACTCTAGATAGACCGCTTCGGCCACTCCTGTAAACGTCTGAGACGTAATCATGCATGAGGAAGGATCTGTCTACCGGCAAGCTCAGACAGTAGGCTACGCGAGCTGAGTCAACTATCCAACAGAACGAGCGACTGAATTTTTCTCTCTTCGGGTTCAATGCTACTTAAGCAATTAGCCATGTACCCCCCCCCCCCCCCCGTAAGTACCATCAAAGAGAATGATTATCGCCACGAGACCTAGGAAGCTTCATAAGAGGAAGCATAATAACAGAAGATAACCCGCTAAGTTACGCTCAGCCGCTAGCGTAGCGCAGCGCTAGGTTTTTGATGAAGGGTGTACTGGTATTGTTGTACTACCTGTACAGGGTGCAGCCGACGTGAGAAAAGGTTGCATGATTCGGGATAAAACTATGGAAGGAACTTAGGTAATGAGACGAGGAAAACTTAATGGTCTGCTGGGATACACAAAGATGTTGTTGGGGTTGTGTGTTTTGTTGTGTGGTGTGTGGTTGGTTGTGTGTTTTTGGCTCTGAGTGTAAGTGTTTGTGTGAAGTGTGCATGTACGGGTGTTGGTGGGGTGTTGCTGAGTGAGTGCAAGTGTGTGTGGTGTGTGTCGAGTAGTGGTCTGGAGGTGTGCTTTGTTGGTGTTGTGTGTGGTGTGGTGTGTGTGTGTGTGGTGTGGTGTGGTATGTGGTTGTTTGTGTCTGAGGATGTACGGTGTGCGAGTGTGTCTGTGGTGCGTGTGTTGTGCGTCTCGGGTACCGCATGGTTCATCCCCAAGGAACGCAGAGGCAAAAAAAATATGTATTATAGTTCCATAAAAAATGATCTGGTTCATTAAGCTCCCGGAAACTTCTCCAGCCGCAGCAAGGCTCACATTCAGCCACTCTATCCAGAGCTCTGGCGACGATGAGATTACGCCCACACAGATGATGCTGGCCGGCAAAAGAACCCCAAACTGAGCCATAAGACTAATCGATCAAGACAATATAACAAGGCCCTACCCGGATGCCTACCAGGCACTGTAGACTGTCTCAGACAGACCCAGCGCTGCAGAAAGATTGCTTGCCTCCCTGACGCTCAGATACAAAAGGCCTGGCTGGCGGAGTTGTAGAATAGACATTAAAGTAGGTTGGCTAGGAGTAATATAAAAAATATTTATGATTCCATCCTGCAGAAATATATGTGGCAAGAAGGATAGATGTAAAATCTTTAGAATCCGGTCTCACTAAGCGCCTTACACCGCTTCCCTAAGTCCGTTAGACGGAGACGAGATAAAAAAAATAAATAAGCTCGTACTCATGTGTGTGGATCATAGGGAGAGGCTTAAGAAGCCTGTTTCTCCTGTGTATCTTTAATACATTCTGCTTAACATGCCGGCATGGGAACCCTGGATGTTGGAGCAATGAGCAGGAGAGAGAAAGTAGAGAAGCATCTCACTCAGGCGAGATGGACTTCTGGGTGAATCTGAGCCCGGTCTGAAAAGGTAGATCTCTCAGGCTCGTCTCTTCCCATATCTTAACCTCCTCCTTTCCTGCCCTCCGCAACTCCACCTCCTCTCCCTCCACTTGTCATTGTCGCACACCCCACCCCCTCCACCTCCTCCACTATCCCTCCATCGGAAAACCTCAGGTGTGAACAACACAACATCTAATCTCTACCCCAAAGGGCGTCTGGATGAATTTGTGCGCCTGATCCTAGTGAATACAGCCATACCACCTTGACCAATAAGCGGAGGGCATATCCCTGAGTAACAGCCATGACCAAACACATGACCAATAGGGTGCAGCATATCCCTGAGATAACAGCCATGACAAAATGTGACCGAATAGGGTAAAGGCAATTTCCTGAGATACAGCCGATGACAAACTGTGACAAATGGTGCAGGCATATCCCTGAGAACAGCCATGACCACACTGTGACCAATAGGGTAGAAGTATATCTCTGAGCACAGAAAGAATCCAGGTCTCATACTTAAAATAAACAGTTTTTAATTGGCAGTTCACACCTAAAATAACTTCAACTAACTTAATGTTTCTCTTTCCATGACAACACAGTAAGGGGCAGTAGATGCGAGGCCTAGTGCGTTTGATCCACAATAGCACTCCAGCCTCACCTCACCTGGAAGCCCTGGCAGCCAATCGCTCCATAAGGACGTGTCTTCCTGCAACACTGTCGCTCGGATCAGGGAGGACAGAGGAGGTTTCCATTCAGCGTTCTGGTCCATTTTAAACTGTGAAAGTGCTTCGGTTTTCAATCTCCTGAAACTGCACTCCTGAAACTTCTCGTCCGATATGATGAGATGGATGTCTGGGCTGGGGCGGCTTGTCCGCTCATCCTGATGGAGCGAGGGAAGTCCCGACAAGCCGAGGAGCTCCATAAAACCTCCTCGGTCAGCCACCAGACCTCCGGGGAAGTGACTTGTGCTGAATAAAAAAAGTGTATGAAATAAAGAAACCCATTTAACGGGACTTCACCGCCCATGGAATTGTTCTCCCTGAATATAAAAGAGAAAATAATGGCCCTAGTCCGGAGGTTTCAGCAGGAACTAATCGAATCATCCATCTTCACGGCCTGGTGGTGGGGGAACGAACGACTCTTCGAAAAGTTCAGCAACGACAACATTGTGTCCCGACGGGCTGGTTGAGCAGAGACAACGGCCAAACAGTAAGTCCCATCCAGACCACGGAGGCGCTGCCCTCTAAGCTCTTCTAGCTCCGGGTCAGAACTCTCACCCAAAACACCCTGAACTGAATCGACCCACTGTAAGTCCCTTTCAAACAATTGTCTGCTAAGGATAGAGGTGAAAAATGACCAGCGCTGTGTCACAGATACAAGATGGGCTATGAAAGCATTGCATACGACAATTACAAGCTATCGACTCTGAGGTTATGCGGAATTCAAAACTGTTTCTCAGTAGAAATTGAGAATAACACGGAAGCCAAGGACCAAAGCCAAGACGCCAGTTATCGGCTGGAAGACTGAGCAGACGGCCTGAGACACACTAAGAATAAGGCACATTGAGTGTAATGTTCCACGGAAGACAAGAGATAAAGAATCTGCCAAACTACAAGAGAATCGCCAAATCCTCGCCGGTTGCTTTTCTAATTCTCATAAAGTTACCGATGCAATTCTGTGGTGGAAAATGGAATGAAGTACTCAAATTATGTTACAGATCAGTGTGCATGCAAGCCCGAATAAGCGTATAATCGTCTCCTCATCCCTGGCAGCTTTAATGAGCCATTGTTTTCCCACTCTTTTTAAATGTGCCTAACCTGTTTCTTTTTATGAGTTCTTAGCAGTGTTTAACACAGTCTTGAGGACCGGTAATGGTCACTGACATTACGATGCAGAAGTAGGCAGTGAATACACCAGAAGCAAACCACAGAACAGACTGGACGGAATTTGTAGGGTAAGTTGAAAGTGTCCTTATTTTCTTCATCAAACACACATAAGATAGCCATTTAAACCAGATCACATAACCCAATCACATAACATAAACCCAGTACACATACCACAGATCATAAAACCTCAGACACATCAACCTAGACACATAACCCAGATCACATAACCCAGATCATAAACCCAGCAACATAACCCAAGATCACATAACCAGATCACATAACCCAGAACAATATAACCAGAGCACATAACCAGATCACATAACCCAAATGACTAACCCAGACCACTTAACCCAGATCGTTTACCAAGATCACATAACCAAGATCACATATCCCAGATCAATACAACCCCTATCAATAACCCAAGCGCAGAGCCAGGAGCGGGGGGGGGCACGGTGTATGAGAAAACGGACGCGACTCCACTGGACCCAGAGACAACGGCCCTTCTCTGGGGCCCAAGTGAGCATTTCTGTGGACTTTTTTGTTCAAGAGTTGCCATTCCACAAATCGTGCGTGCACATAGCTTTTTGTAATATAAAAGAACCCTAAAAACATTTCTAGAAATCCGCCGCCCACTCAGCGTTAGTTTTTTCGACGTCAGCAAGTCAGTTTTCAATCTGTGACGACAGCAGTCATTTATATCGATAAGAAACACATACCCCAACCTAACCTTTGAGCGCACTGAGGGATATGGTTCATTCTAATAACATCATTGTTATTAAAATCCAAAACAAGCAAACGAGATGAAGGAAAAAACCCCTTTTTAAAACCTTTAACAGATCCATTGAAGAGCTAAACACCAGAATCAGTGGTTAGAGCACAATAAATGGCTTTATTTACAGAAACCAAAGTTGGTTCAAAGGCGCGACGAATAACAGTATTAAACCATAACGTTTTGGAAGGTGGACAACCTTTGAAACGACAGTGAAGACGGCCTGCTACATAAGCTTAACTTCAGTATGTATGAAGTATGAAAGTGAACTGCTTGATGCAACCCTCCAAAACATGGAACGCCTTCAGGCCATTTACTGGCTATGGGCGATTCTTTACCGATAGCAACACCGTCATCCTCCGCAGAACGCGACGGAAAATATATTTCTTGCGACTTAGCGAAGATCTACTATTTCTTTCGCGACGAGGCAATTCGGGGGTGGGTCGGTGTTTCTGTTTTTGCTTTGGTGAACTAATCGCAGCTCCTGAGATGGAAGACAACAATTAAATGAAGAGAGAGTTGCAGACGACAACAAAAAGGCATTCCAAGCATAATTCACTGATGCCACAATGAGGCGCCTAGTGTACAAGCAACGGAAAAACAATGA
>OLKM01000499.1:252082-264582 GCA_900291075.1 Melanogrammus aeglefinus | reverse complement strand
CGGATATCTGACCAGGGCCTCCCGTGACTGACGGCCCGTGAAAGTCAATCGCAGAGTGACATGAATGATAAGGGAGAAGCCGCGGTCGCTGTGGATGGACGTCGTGAGATCCATCCCGCCGGAGCTCTGCAGAGTTGTGACGGGGCTCGGGGAATTAATTACGGAGGATATGACGGGGGAAATGAGCAGGAATAATAAGCGGAAAGACTTCCTGTCAGCGCAGTGTTCCAGCCCTCCTTTCACTCTCTTTGTCTCATTCTCTGTCTTCATCCTTTTCCTACTCCTTAAGAAAAGTTAAATGAACGACTGATTCATTATAATGATGAATAGAGCTGTGATAGGTGGCGATGGGTACAAATTCTGCACACACAGTATAAACATCATCTTCACTTTACTTGGAGTAGTTCCCACTATATTCAAACGGACGTGATTCTTTCCTCACGGCTCCGTCTTGGTCTCCTCAGCACCAGACCTCACCCAGGGACCAGGATGGTTCTAAGAGTGAATCCTCTGAGCGGCTGATCAGAGGATTGTGCTGTACATTGTTATAAATCACAAAGCCATTACCCGGGGAATGAGCGCCAGGGATAATGGGGCGGCGGCACTGGGCCCTGACCGGAGCCCTTTTCTGCCTCAGTACACAACGCATCCCCCGGTCCCCCAGCCGGCATTACAACCCCTCCACACACATGCTGTAAGTCATCCTGCTTTGAACCTCCAAAACGTTCCCCTCTTTGGAACGTCCTTTGACTCCTTCGCTGCTCAACCCGCTCCCAGGCAAAGGGAATAGGAAGTCTTTGTTTTGTTGTATTGATCATCCCCTTGTCGCAGCTAGGTTGACTGATTCCTTGATCTATTCACCAGCCCTAGATCATTTACACGTGCATGTGGATATTATTACTATCTACGTGGTTATACTATTACTGTACAGTGCCTGGTGTGTACATGATATCTACACTCGAGCAGCATCCAGAATACGTACACACAAGCGGCATATATTAAAAGTGCTGCTGGCGTAATCCGGCAGCTTTAAAAAGGGCAGAATAAGCATGCTGCCGAAGCGCAGGGCTTGGCAGCGCGGTGCGAGGAAAGACGTCAGAGTCGCTTAAGGAGGAAAGCTTTCACTTCCCTTTGAAGAGCGGCGACGGGGTTATTTGTATGCGCGTGCCGTACACTGGTGTGGGATGCAGCAGGCGGAGACGTGTGCCCCGTGAGGGCGGATTCCCCTCCAGGCCAGCCCAGGGGACTGTGTTGGGCTCCGAGAGAACACTCTGGCTCTGGATAGGGCCGTCGTCATGGCCCAGTGGGGGTCCGCTCCGTCAGCTGCTTACAGCAGAACCAGCCGACCCAGCGGGGGTCCGGTTCAGAGTTCACCTGGACAAATAGCCTCCCTCCATCCCCCCAACACCCACCCTTACGCACTTATTGTATGTTGTACGTCTCAGTACTTAAAAATAGTACTTAGCATCGTATAGCCTTTTATCCTAGCTATCTTTGTTGTGTATGGGGAATGGGTTAACCTAGCGATTGTTAGTGCTTGGTACTTGGTTCTATGAACATCCTTACTGTACCCACAGAGATATATTGTTTCTCTTTCTTCTAACAAATATACTTATTGTAAGTCACTTAAGCATCTGCTTAATGCCCTAAATGTAAATGTAATGGATCAGCGGGTGGGAGACCCTCAGTGTAAACCCTGAGCAGGGCCTTAGGTGAAAGTGCAGTGCAGTAGTAGGCTATGGCCAGACCAAGCTCAATCGGAGACTGAGCTTGGTCTGGGGAGGCTGCTGTCATTTTCATCAGCAGGAAGCAAAAAGAAATGTACTGCTCTTCTCCAGACCCTTGTGCAGGGCGAATTTAAAGGGGCTATGTCACCAGCTGGGCGTGCGCCGAAGTGACGACCGTTAACTAATTAGCATTGGAACTGAGCATGCGCATTTGGTCGAAAATACAGATTAGCACATCCTCGCACTTCAGAGATTTCCCGCGTCGAACGCTTGACTAGTACACTACTACACGGACAAAAACTCTGATCCTTCATTCAAACTCTTTACGACCCTTTTCAATAACGGAAAGCAGAGAAATGGAAGTTGATGTCGAAGAAGCATCTGGTGAAGCTCTTGTTTGCCAAGAAACGCTAGTGGTAAGACTAAATCCCACACATTTTGACGCCTCTTGGCGCCTCAACGTTTTATCTATCGGAACTCTGAAGAGTGAAGGAGACGAGTGAGGGCAAGTGGCTTGCAAATGCAGAGTCAGTGGCATAAAGGCAGGTCTTTTTTAAGTTCTGCCAAGTGGCAAACACTTCTGTGCCCATCCATCCAAATACGCTTGTGCTTTCTTTCCCATGCCTTGCGTGTCTTGAACGGACGATCAGGACTCAGCATCGGTCGGCCGATGAGAGGCCTTCTCGCATTTGGGTTCGCAGAAGCCATATTTTACAGTAAAAATTAAAAAAAAAAGTTTGAAAAGTTTCTAGTATTGATCAGTAACGTATGTTACTTGTTTTGGTAGATTTTGCTTGGATGGCAAGGAAAACGCCTGAGATTGACCAAGATCGCTTCGACTCCCCTTTGAATGGCGGATGTGTTAGTTTTCCGTGGGCCCAAGCAAAAGTTAACTTTCGTGACCGAATTGCGCATGCTCAGCTCCCGACTCAGCCCCTTTAAATCGCCGGCAGAATGGACGGGGCTACCCAGTCCAGAAGTGCAGAGCAACACCTGACGCATGAAACGTGTTGATGCGCAGGCGTCTCATGTCCCTTTTGGGATTATGGGAAGGTTCTGGTGCTCAGCGAAGCGGGTTCTGGACCAGTTAAGCATCCTTTAGATCAGTGGGGTTGAGGGTTTGAAGCTCTGGTCTGGTCGCGGGGTGGTACCCGGGTCAATGGATGGCATGAAGCTCAATCCACTCATTATCCCTGATATCAACATCCCTGATCCCCGACGTTTAAAATGGGCTCACGTACAAATTGAGAAACATAGTTCGAAATTTACAGTTACAAGGCATCATTTGGGCGATTTTTTGCATAAAACAACAACCACGTCTTACGCCGTGGGTGATGTTGGCTCATTCAGGAGAACTTTTTTTTTTTCCCTCAGCGCTGGAGGGGTCAACATGCCCGCTGCTGGGCTCTGTGTACAAAGCTATTGGCCTGACAGGAGAAGGGAAAGGGTGAATGGGAAAATGTTTCTTTGCTTCTGAGCTAGCTAGCGTAGCCAGACAAAAGAGCAGGCGTATTCTCTGCCTACAGAGCTGGGTCGATTCTGTGAGTCAACAATACGAAGCCAATACAGGAGACAGCCAGACTGCTTCAGACCACAACTTATTTTCTTACAACAAAACAATAGGAGGTGAAACAGTCTCTCTTTGACAAATTGCTTTTGTGAATCAATATCTCTCACAAAATGAAGGAGACTAAACTCCTGTGTATGGAGCAGCGGCATACTTTGATATTGTTTTATTTAAGTATGAAAGAAACATCAGCAGCAGCAAAACAAGAGATGAGAATCTTTTATTGGTGGACTGCTGATACCGCAAACACACCAGACCCTCTCCCCTCCCTCCCTCCCTCCCTCCCTCCCTCCCTCCCTCCCCTCCCCTCCCTCCCTCCCTCCCCTCCCTCTCCCTCCTCCCTCTCGCCTCTCTTCTCTCTCTCTCTTTCCCTCCCCCCCCCCTTCTGCTCTGCTGCACAATATGAAGTTCATTTTTGTGACTACACTACAGAAATTAAAAATATCCTTTTGGGGAGCAGGGACTCACAGCTGGCTTAACAGCTGGTGAGGTAGCGGGCGCAGTCGGAGTTGGGTGGAGGACGGCAGGCATTCAGGTACAGGCGCTAGGCAGCTGGAACACGGCACCCATTAGGGCTGCTTCTGGAGGGAACGTTCTCTGGCAGAACAGAAGGAGTGGGAACCCCAACGTGCTGAGGAGGGAACGTTCTCCGGCAGAACAGAAGGAGTGGGAACCCCAACGTGCTGAGGTGGAGGTGGTGGTGGAGGTGGTGGAGGTGGTGGTGGTGGTGGAGGTGGTAGTGGTAGTGGAGATGGTGGTGGAGGTGGTGGAGGTGGTGGTGGAGGTGGTGGAGGTGGAGGGTGGTGGTGGAGGTGGGGTGGTGGTGGTGGTGGAGGTGGTGGTGGAGGTGGTGGAGGTGGTGGAGGTGGTGATGGAGGTGGAGGTGGTGGTGGTGGTAGTGGTGGAGGTGGTGGAGGTGGAGGTGGTGGAGGTGGAGGTGGTGGAGGTGGTGGAGGTGGTGGAGGTAGTGGAGGTGGTGGAGGTGGTGGTGGAGGTGGGGATGAGGGTCATGGTTGGGCTGATAGAGGTGATGATGTTGGTGTTGGGAGGTGGTGGGCGTGATGGTGCTGATAGAGCTGATAGTCATGATGGTTCAGGTGGTGTTGGTGTTGGGAGGTGTTGGTCATGGTGGTGCTGATAGAGGTGATGGTGGTGGTGGTGGAGGTGGTGTTGGGAGGTGCTTGTCATGAAGGTGCTGATAGAGGTGGTGGTGATGACGGTGGTGTTGGGAGGTGGTGGTCATGATGGTAGGGATGGGAAGGCTGTAGTGATGGAGTTGGCCATGGTGGCGGTGGTGGTGCTGGTAGGGTGGTGGTGCTACGTCGGAGTGCAACACTGAGAGGTTCCAGTCGTGAGCTCATGAACAAACACACCCGTCTTTCCTCTTTATTTTAATAAATGTAGAACGCCCCTCTACACAACGCGGCCCAATATGATTCAATTTGATTCCATCAAACTGTGGGGCTGATGGTATTAATAATGTGTGGAGGGGTTTCATCAGGACACCGTGGGGGCTGATGAGGGTAACAGGATTAGAGAACATGATGCCTCTGAACCTTTTCTCCAGGGCTCCAGGATAATTACTTTTAGATTTCGTTGTTTCAAAATCGCTTAATTGAAATTGGCAGTTTTATTATCTGCAAAAAACAGTTGTATGCTACGGTTATTGGGATCTGTGTTAATGACAAAGTGTTCATGTCAGAAGAGTTGACAAGCTCAATTAATCTCTGAAGTTCACCAAAATACCAGCGTCCGCGACCGAGAGGGAGAGGAGAACGGGGCGCCTTAAAGAGAACTCTGGAGAACAAATACACGGATATATATATTATAAATATATATATATATATTGTATATATATATATAATATATATTATAAATATGCACACAGCAAGGGAGCAATCGAGTACCCACTAGGGAGCAATCGTCCCATTATCGGATAACATTTCTGTGGCATTATCTAAAGCTTGTGCAATCGTAATAAATGTAGTTAAATTCTGCTGTACATACGATTCAGCATCTCTACCTGAACTCCTTGTCTTGGAAGAATGAAGTAATTCATCTTCCCTTATCTTAATCTTATCTTAATAAGTGACTCTTTAATGGTATCTGTTAGTGAGGGACTTCAGAAGAACATTCCCGTCTCCTGAATACTAATTCCGATCCTGTGATGGCGAAGGAAAGGATTCCAGAAATAACTGGAATGGATTCCCTGAGAGTTCATCAACATGTTTGAACTGTTGTGAACAGTTAGACATATCTCCATGCTCATTGATCAGCATAATGAATCAGAACAAGTCCATGGACTTGAGCACATGACTCGGTTCATCCTGAGGTAAGACGTTTGTTTGAGGTCACGTCCCAGCGGAGGGAAGAACAACTTTAAAAGGCAAAGCATGGCCTTGATTGGCAAGTGATTTTCCCGGTGTTGATGAGGGAGAGAGAGAGAGAGAGAGAGAGAGAGAGAGAGAGAGAGAGAGAGAGAGAGAGAGAGAGAGAGGAGAGGAGAGAGAGAGAGAGGAGAGAGAGAGAGAGAGAGAGAGAGAGAGAGAGGGGGAGTGGGGGAGAGGAGAGAGGAGAGAGAAGAGAGAGACAGAGACAGAGACATGGAGAGAGAACAGAGAGACAGAGACATGGAGAAGAGAACAGAGAGACAGAGAGCAAGAGAGAGAAGAGAGAGAGAGCATGAGAGAGAGAAGAGAGAGACAGAGACACGGAGAGAAAGTTAGAGAGAAGAGAGAGAGAGAGAGAGAGAGAGAGAGAGAGAGAGAGAGAGAGAGAGAGAGAGAGAGAGAGAGAGAGAGAGAGGGAGAAAGACAGGAAGAGATCTAGGGAGCGAGAGAGAGAAAGAGTAAATCCATCCCGACTCTGAGCTTTGTTCACACAGACCTGGATCGGGCTGTCACTCCTTGGAAGCGCCAAATACCCAGAATCCTCCCTGGTCTATTCCCGTCCCCCAGCAGAGCTTCTTCTCCAACACGTCATACGGAGTGCAGCAGATAAAGAGGCACCAGGCACACTTATTTTGGGGTTCATGAAGTGGCCTCCGAGGGAGGGTGGAGGAGATAGAGGGTGGAGCAGATGGAGGTTCTCGTTGGAGGCGGGCCAAACCGTATGTGACACAACGCCTCGAAAAAGAAGTCGCTCGCAAACCATCTGTTTCCTGTGAATCGTTTCTCACTGTTTTGCGCTTCAGCGATATACGGCAACGTGTCGCTCTCACGCCGATAAAGTGCTCTGAAATGTGATTTGTGTGAAGTCGGGGTAGAGGGGGTTCAGGATAAAGTGGGAAGTTCTTTATTAATCCCACACGGGATTACAGTCGGGAACGGGACGGGGATGGAGAGGCAGAGAAAGGAAGGAAAAAAAACAAAGAAAGCAGAAGAACAGAATCGACTTTGTTTAAAGGACAAGAGAGAGATAGCCAATAAGGTCGACCCTGTGTCCGGCACCAACGAGAGAGGGGGGAGGGGAAGGGGAGTGGGGGGAGGGGAGAGGGGAGGGGAGTGGGGGGAGGGGAGTGCCCAGAGTCTTGGATGGTGTTTTCTGGCCATCAGCGCTACGGCTCACGGGGGTTTGGCGGTGAGGTGAGGCGCTTGTTTTTTTTATGTCAATGTGTCACATGACCCGGTGTGTTCGCCGGCAGTCAGACAGAGCCGAAGGGAGCCGCGCCCCTTGACCTTCGACCTCTGTCGTAGAATGAACGTCTGCACTCTGCAGAACGTGCGCACTCTCGTGCACTCGTACGTGCACGTTCACAGCTGAACCGCTGCGTGCCCACGTTCACTCCTACTACATGCATGTGTATTCCTACATGTATAGGCGTCGAATACGCCGGGGACGCGTCCCCACCAGATCAAGCTTCATTTTGTCCCCACCACTTGTAAAAATAAATAAATAAATCGAGTTTAATTATTATGGATTATTAGACAGGTCTTCTCAATGCCGTGAAACGCTCCGTTCCATTGCATGGGCTCTTCAAAACATCCGGCGGTGTTCACCGTTGCTAAGTATAATTGACCGCCGTCATGGAAAACTTTTTACCTATAATGACGTCTCTGGTATCACTCCTCAAGTAGTCCGGTAACTTTTCAACCCCAGCGTCCTCGGTTGCTAAGCGACGTCAACGTCTTTGGCGGACTATTTCTCTGCTGATCAACAGTACGAATGCTGGTAACAAATAAATTGTAAAAAGACACCATGTGAAGTATTTTTTTCGTTTTGGCACGTAGCCGTGTAATAAACGGGATAATGTATAGAACGTCGCCGGTCATTATCGAAATTAAGCCCCTTCAGTGGGAAGCAAGACACCTTCGCTGCCTTGTTCGCCCTGTCGGGGCTTACTTATTACACGGCTCTTCCCAATGCTGCAGACTGCTCCATTACACTTACACGGCTCTTCCCAATGCTGCAGACTGCTCCATTCACTTGCATGGGCCTTCCTAACGTTCAGCTGCTCAATTATTTTTGTTTATTACACGGCTCTTCTCAATACAGTTGAATGCGCATCCACCTTATTGACCGCTGTGACGGAAAGTGTTTTGTTTGTGCCTCTGATTCCCGTCATCTGTATCCCTCCGCCGTCCGGTACCTTATCACCCCCCAGGGTATTCGTTTGCAAAGCGACGTCAACGACTTCGGCGAACTATTTCTCTGCTGATCAACGCTTTCGAATGATAACAAATACATTGGAAAAATACACACTTTGTGAAGTTATTTTTTCGATTTGGCAAGAAGCCATTACTAATAACACCAATACTCTTTGGCTGGGATGATGAGGCATCAGACAATCAAGTCAGTTTAGCCTGACGGTAAAAAGCACCAGAGAAGGTTGCTACAATGGACAGTATCAGAACGATAACCTGTTGAACTAAATGGATGTGGTAGGCTACACCACGGGATGCATCTGCAGGCCACGGCCACATAAATAAAGGTAAGACGCGATATTTATTGCCTAATATGTGATAGTGCTGTGGCGAGATCTTTTGTGTTTTTTGTATTCAAGTGGTCGGCTGTTTTAAATTGCAATTGAGGAGTCAGTCTCTTGTTGACACAAAGTGAGTTTTGGTCATTCTTGCTTTGCTTGAATTCTGGAATAATTGTGGGGAGTGCGTTTTGGTCAGAATGCCTGATGTAGGCTAGTCTTGATGGAGCGCGTGTTGTGAATTGAGAACAACCAGCTCATGATGTGATGCAGCGTTCAGCTGTGCAACAAATATATTTTTTCTTTTTTTCAATCTTGACGACTTTTGTAGTGCTGTGTGTAGCCAGACGTTTGGCCCTTCTGAACTTAAACACGAAGTTAATTTCCTTTCCTAGCTCCTCTTGTTTATGTTGTTAGCTTAGCCATATCATGTCACGTTGTTGTCAACACTGGATAGGCCTACATGGAGCAGAACATAGTGGGTCATATGGCCGATGATTTTTGGAAACGTTTTCTTCATTCATGCCAGACAGATTTTGTATACATTTTATTCCTGTATATCCGAATGCGTCTCTGTCCCCAGCACATTTCAAACCAAACTGACGCCCATGCCTACATGCACTCGTATGTGCACGCTCACAGCCTCAACGCTGCGTGCATCTGTAAGGTTGTGTTGAAATGTCAGATTCTCTGCGATTTCAAACTAATCGATGTGGCGACCTCATGACCTCCGTCTAGTGAAACATGGACAGGTACATGTGCGAGCTAAAGTGTTGTGACAGAAACACACGGTAGGCCGTTTCTATTCGACACGTACATAATTAATAGAACCTGGTTTTCCCCTGAACAAAGTCAATAATTTATTGCTTCCATTCCCCTTCCCTGTCGGTGTAAATTGTTTTGCATATTTATGCTCATTTTTTTTTACACTGATAATGCACTGGTTTATTTTGAGAGAGAGAGAGAGAGAGAGAGAGAGAGAGTTAGGAGGGATCTGGTGACAGGACCCACAGCCCTCGGTCGCCGTGACTACCCCAACAAGATGGTTTTTAGCGTCGTGCCGATGACGGCGTCCCTGCCAAGCGGACCACAGCCCACGGGCATCACGTTCACACCACCCTCCCCTCCCTGCTCTCTGCTTCCGTCCCACACACACCCACACACAAACACGCACGCATGCAAACACGCACACACACACACGCATAAACACGCACGCACGCACACACCCACACATTTACACACAAACACACACATCCATCCACCCACCCACTCTATCACACACACACACACACACACACACACACACACACACACACACACACACACACACACACACACACACACACACACACACACACACACACACACACACACACCCACCCTGTGGCCCTGCTTCTCCCTGGTTGCTTTAATAAAAGGATGAATACAAAATGTAATAAGGTTCCAGACTACATTACCACAAGATAAGCCATGCCCACGAAACCCAAAACCTCATACCCCGAAAAAACCCTCAGCACCCAAACCCTCACGCCCTGGTTCAAAACCCTGAGCCAACCAGCCCACCACCTGGTCCACTTAGGGGGCTGACCGGGCCCCTCTCAGCTCGTTAGCTCCCACCGGGGGTGGGGTGGGTGGGGGGGGCTCAGCTGGGAAGCAGCCCCTGGCAGCGCGTTGCCTCTATAAGTGCTTGTTGATGTGCAGTGGCAGCTCTGGCATTGGCTGCTTGGTTGCGCGCCCAGCGACCAATCAGAAGCACGGGGCTGGACCCGCTGATGACGGAGCTGTCAGATCGCTTTCAGCCGGACTCAACCGGAGAGACTCAGTTTAATATGAGCCCTGCTGTCAAGGAAAGGGAAGGAACCAGCGGCCCTGGGTGACCCAGAGTCTGGGTCCAGGAGGGGGAGGGCGTCCAGGGGTTCTGGGTGACCCAGAGTCTGGGTCCGGGAGGAGGAGGGCGTCCAGGGGTTCTGGGTGACCCAGAGTCTGAGGCTGGCCGAGGGACCGGTCTTGGTCTCTGCCTCCCTGTGGACTCGAGTCCTCCTGGAGAGCCGCTTCAAGGGCGCAGATGAATGGAGAGAAATAGAGAGCGCCTCGCGTGCTAATGCGCTAGCATCAAGCACTTGGCGGCTACAGTAGGGTGAGGCTGAGGGGGAGAGTTAGCTCTGTGGCTAGGAGGGGAGACGAGGGGGGAGGAGGAGGGAGAGGAGGGGAGAGAAGGGGGGATGGGGGAGGAGAGGGAGGGGGGAGAGGGAGGAGTGAGAGGAGGGGGGAGAGGAGGGAGGCAAAAAGGGGGAGAGGAGGGAGGAGAAAAGGGCCGATAGGAGGGAGGAGAGGAGGGGGGAGGAGGGGGCAGAGGGGGGATAGGAGGAGGACTCACTTGTTCTGGTGCTTGGAGCCCTGCAGATGTGCGTGGTACTGGGCCACCGAGTTGAGAGTCACGCTGCACACCTCACAGCTGTAGCTCCGCTTCAGTCCTGAGACACACACACACACACACACACACACACACACACACACACACACACACACACACACACACACACAATTAAGTTATGGGTTAACTGGGTATAGTTAGTTATCGTAGGAAAGGAGTCAGTCGAGGGGGTTCATCTGGTAAGGATGCCCACTGGGCGCCTCCCTTGGGAGGTGTTCCAGGCACGACCAGTGGGGAGGAGACCCCGGGGAAGACCCAGAACTAGGTGGAGAGATTATATCTTAACACTGGCCTGGGAACGCCTCGGGATCCCCCCATCAGAGCTGGTCATTGTGGCTCAGGAAAGGGAAGTCTGGGGCCCCCCTGCTGGAGCTGCTGCCCCCCGCGACCCGACCCCGGATAAACGGATGAAGATGAGGATGATGATGAGTTATTGTAGGAGGTCAACTGTGGACCGTGTGAGGTCCGCCGTCCGACCTACAACGCGTTGAACCCTGCATCTGTTTTTTCTTTGTACATTTTGGATCATAACTTCAAATTATCGGACCGTTTAAAGCATAAGAGGATGAGTGACATAATAATAAAGTCGATAATAAAGTCATATATTATGATCCAAAACGGACACCTAAATATGTGGTCCAAACGAACGTCTTGCATAAAAAGAGATGAATGTACTTCGACATTTGAGCCGTCTCCTTGATTGAAGGCGCGTTTGACATTCTAGAGGACAGCGAGGGACAGCGGACACCTGCACAGCGCCCTGGACGGGACAGGGAAATGTCACGCCTATCAGATAGCAGCGAGACGGGTCAAGTTGGCTGTTAACCGAGCGGCACCTGGGCTCCGGGAACCGAGAGCCGCGTGACATCTGAGCAGCAGAACCCGTTCTCTCCGCTGAGCCGCTGGCACCGCAACGCGTCCTCGGTCCAGTGCCAGCGCCGCACACAGCTAGGAACTCCTCTTTCCATCAGGAGGGTGGACCAAGGTGTCTATTCTCCATCGACTCTCTTTGCGCTGGTTAGGGTTGACTGTGTCGTTGGTCATGTTTCTCTCTCTCTCATTGGTCAGGTTTCAGAGATCACCTAGACTCATAGCCCCCCCCCTACCCCCACCCCTCTTACGCACTTATTGTCTGCACGTCCTTTCACTTATTAGTACGTAGCATTGTGTCGCATCTTACCCTGGCTATCTTCGTTGTACACGGGGAACGGGTTATGTGAGTGCTTGGCACTTGGTTCTATGAACGTCCTTACCGTACCGTCAGCGATGTATTATTGTTTCTCTTTCTTCTGACAAATGCACTTATTGTAGGTCGCTTTGGATAAAAGCGTCTGCTACATGCCTTAAGTGTTAATGTAAATGTTAATCTGAAGGTTGTTCGGTAGGTAGCCATAGGGAGAAAATGAGGCATAAACATGTGGCTCTAAAGTGGGCACATTTGTGCAAAAGGGATTGAGGAATCTATTGTGGGTTTGTGATGTTTGTTATTGTGTGCGTCTGGTATTTAGGTTTAGTAATCAGAGATTCCATTTGGTTTGACAGAGGTGGAACGTGGTTGATGTTGACACGCTCTTTGCTTCGCACGGGGCAGTTGAGACACATGAAGTAAACCCAGCGATACCCAGGGAGCATTGGCCTCGGACCTGGGTCTACTGGACACCCTGACCGCTGACCGGACACCCTGATCGACGCTAGTTCGCTGTCATGTTTTACTAATGACGCGGCGGCACGATGAGGAACGGCCGTGCTCGGTTACCCCGTCCCGAAACTTGAGTTGACCTCAGCCATGAATATTCATGGAAGCAAAAGGCCAACACTAAAGACTCGACCCCTGAGGACCCGATGAACACC
>OLKM01000499.1:221787-245111 GCA_900291075.1 Melanogrammus aeglefinus | reverse complement strand
GAGAGAAAGCCCTCATTAGGGCCAGCCGCGGAACGGGGCTAACGCTAACACTGACGCTAACAGTGACGCTAATGCTAACACGTCCCATCAGCTCTGCCCACCCGATCCTAAACGAGGAGCGACGTCGGAGGGTCGACCCTCGCTGCTCGACACACGAGCTGCTGTCAGGACGTACCAGGGCCGGGAGGAGGAGGAGGTGGAGGGGGAGGAGGAGGAGGGGGGAGGAGGAGGAGGAGGAGGGGGGGGGGGGAGGAGGAGGAGAGAGGAGGAGGAGAAGGAGGAAGAGGGGTAGGAGGAGGGGGAGGAGGATGAGGAGAAGGGGGAGGAGGAGGAGGAGGAGGAGAAGGGGGAGGAGGAGGAGGTTGGTGATGATGGTGAAGAGGAGGAGGATGTGATGATGATGATGATGATGGTGAAGAAGAGGATCATGGTGATGATGATAATTAAGACGAAGAGGAGGAGGAGAAGGATCATGGTGATGATGATGATTAAGATGATGAGGACAGCGGACGACTTATTGGCTCGTCGGTTCGGAAGCAGAGCGGGAAATAATCCTTCTGAGGGCGACAGAGAAGGAGAGTCCCTCGGAGGAGAGGGGATTTAAATAAATAATTGGAACACTTTTGATGAGCCACGGAGCCGTTCTACTCGTGTTCCTCCGCCTGTGTGAAGACCCCCGCTATCAGAGTAATGCTGTGTGTGTGTGTGTGTGTGTGTGTGTGTGTGTGTGTGTGTGTGTGTGTGTGTGTGTGTGTGTGTGTGTGTGTGTAGTGTGTGTGTGTGTGTGTGTGTGTGTGTGTGTGTGTGTGTGTGTGTGTGTTGTGGTGTTTGTGTGTGTGTGTGTGTGTGTGTGTGTGTGTGTGTGTAGTTGTGTGTGTGTGTGTGTGTGTGTGTGTGTGTGTGTTTGTGTATGTTGTTGTCATTCCGTGAGTACTGTGTGTATTTTGTGTGTCTCTGTGTGTGTCTGTGTATGTTTGTGTGTGTATGTGTCTATGTGTGTGTATGATAGAAAGGAATAGAGAGAGAGAGTGTGTGTGTGTGAATGTTTGTGTGACTCTATCCTCTTCCCTGTCCGTCCTGACAGGTCTCCCCGTAGTAGCAGTCAGACAAACGACAAAATACACCACCCACTCCTACACCCACCCACCCATCACAAACCCATCACCCGTCACGGCTAAGCAGCCAATCCCTGCCACAGGGCAAGGGCATCGTGACCAATCACCATCGAGGAGACATCCCCTCCCATTGGCTGTGGCTCCCTTGAGCTGAGCGGCACCTCAGGGCGCTTCCGTCCCCCGCGCAGACCTGCCCCCCACCCGCCGTCCTGGGTCCTCTAACTCCTGTTGACATATTGTGACAGAGACTCCATCACCAGCGACACCCCCACCCACCGTCCGTCCCTCCGTCCCCCCAAACGAGGAGCGCCCCTGCGCCCCTGTAGGGCTCCCAGGGCCGGGAGAGCGTCTCCGCAGCGCGTCCGAGCTGCCGTCTGAGGCACCCGCCGGCGCTGAGTGGATCGGGGGCTCTGTCAGCGGCGGCTCAGGACGGGGAACTAATTCCTCCTCCCACGCGCTTTATTTTGGGTTTCCACCGAAAGCCATTCCTCAGCGTCAGGACCAACACGTTCACGATGGAGTACTCGGTAAACAAGCATTTCCTTAAATAATAAAAACCATAATGAAATGATGACTCCTATGGCGGCGGAAAAACAATAAATCAATGCCGGTAGAAGTGCAACGCCGACATCAATCTGCCGGAGTAGAGTAGACTGGTAATCAGAGGGATGTGTTTTCGACCAATCAGGGGGGATCTTGTGTAGGAACAGCAGAGTGCCGGCGCCTAAGGACGGCCCCCAGCCCGAACTAATGCGTTCTGCTAACACAAGCTCCCGCCCCTGACGTAACACCAAGACCCCCTCGCAGTGCTCCTGAGCCACATACGCTCGCACACGCACGCACGCAAGCACAAAAGTGTGTGTGTGTGTTGCTCCTGAGTAACACGTACAAACACACACGCACACGTATGCACACACACGCTCAAAAGCACACGCACACACACACAATATATCAGTCTCGGACCGGACAGGGGATCACAATTCAGCGTTTGGTTGTGTGTGTGTGTGTGTGTGTGTGTGTGTGTGTGTGTGTGTGTGTGTGTGTGTGTGTGTGTGTGCGTGTGTGTGTGTGTGTGTGTGTGTGCGTGTGTGTGCGTGTGTGTGTGTGTGCGTGCGTGTGCGTGCGTGTGCGTGTGTGCGCCTATGTGTTGCATACCAGTCTCAAGACAGGACTGTGAAATACTGAATGCTGATCCCCAAATGTTGCTCTCTCTATTCTACATCTTCTACGGCTTCCAAGCAGCATCGACTGCTTTCTGAATCCCTCCAGGAACGTAGCCGGTGGAAATGTATGAATGTGTTATAGAATGTTAACTGGCCAATCGATTAAACTTGGAAAGCCCAGCTAATTCCTCTACCGCAGTGCTAATAGCAGTGCTAATAGCACTATACTAGCGCTATTGCTATTAGCACTATACTAGTGCTAGTCCAAAGGCGCAGTGTTGATAGCGCTAGAATTATGTATTCAACTTGCATAGTGCTCACACCTCTAGTGGGCTGCTGATTTACATTTACATTTAGGGCATTGAACAGCCCTTTTATCCACAGAGATGTACAATTAGTACATTGGTCTGAAGAACTAGAAACAACAATATATTACTGTCGGTACGGTAAGGATGTTCATAGAACCAAGCCCTTACAATTGTTAGGCTAACCCATTCCCCGTACACAACAAAGATAACTAGAATAAGATGCTACAAGAGTACTGTTTTGTGCTAAATCAACTAGAACAGTGCTAACCCCATGAGTACCTTCCTAACCCTATTAGTTCTGTCCTAAGCCACTAGTACGGCCATAAGACCACTAGTACGGCCATAAGACCACTAGTACGGCCATAAGACCACTAGTACGGCCATAAGACCACTAGTACGGCCATAAGACCTCTAGTACGGCAATAAGACCACTAGTACGGCCATAAGACCACTAGTACGGCCATAAGACCACTAGTACGGCCATAAGACCTCTAGTACGGCCACAATCATTGTCGGTACAGTAAGGATGTCCATAGAACCAAGTGCCAAGCACTGAGAATTGCCTGGTTAACATCATGCTAAGTACTATTTTTAAGTGCACTAGTAAACCACCTAAACCATGAGTACTGTCTTAACCACATTAGCCCTGGTGGGGGCTTAATCTTGGTCCCGATCTTTCCTTTACCTCCCCTATGTCCAGGGACTTGCCCAGCTGGTCCAGTAGTATTTTCTAACTCCACTAATACGGTCCCAACACCACTAGTCCTGGTGGTCCTGGTCCCTACCCTTCATCTCCCCCATGTCGGGTAGTGTTTTCTAACCCCACTAATACGGTCCTAACACCACTAGTCCTGGTGGTCCTGGTCCCTACCCTTCATCTCCCCCATGTCGGGTAGTGTTTTCTAACCCCACTAATACGGTCCTAACACCACTAGTCCTGGTGGGTCCTGGGAGGTCCTGGTCCTTACCTTTCATCTCCCCCATGTCCAGAGTCTTGCCCAGCTGCTCCAGCAGGTCCGCCCGGGCGGCGTTCTTCTTGTGCTTCTTGCCGTCGTAGTGCTGCTGCGCCATGCCCGGGTTGTTGAACCAGGCGTTGCATAGTTGGCAGAAGCGGTCCGAGTCGCGGCGCTGGCGGGGGGAGGTCGTCGGGGTGGTCTCGGGCGAGGACTTCACGGGACTGGGCGGGACCTCTGGAGAGAGCAGAGACAGGGCGTGAGACCTCAGGAAGCTGTCACAGTATATCACAGGAAGACCATGCAGGGAGTGTTCTGAAGGGAGGAGCGTGGACGGCATTCAAACCGAAAAAGACAGAGATGCCAAAAGGTAAAATGAGGAGCGAGAATTTGAAAAGGTCACAGCTCAGTTAAAACTGAGAAAGTGAGAAGGAAAGCTGGAAAGAGCACGAGAGAGAAAAAGGGCGGGAAGATGGAGCGCAATCAACCGAAGGACAAAGACAGCGGCAGAGATCCAAGATGGAAACCGAGAGTGACAGGGGAAGGGACACCCGATCTGACGACCCGATCTGAAGAAAGAGAGCAGTAGGACGTGATGGACAGAGAGACAGAGTGGGGCGAGGGGGAAGGGGAGAGACTGAGATAAAGACGGGGAGAGACAAGCGGAGTGGAGGGGCTCTAATGAGCGCTCGGGCGTTGTGGCCCCAGCGACCGAGGCCCCAGCCAGCGCGTCGCTGTGAATAACAAGCTGTTATCTCCGTCCAACGCCTGCAGAAGAACGACTAAACTCCACTTGGCAAACGGAATAAAGGGCCTGCTCCGCTAGCGGTTCCCACTAGTGCCTTCACGCATGGCTGCGGCCATTAACCCCGAATAAACATCCCACCGCCACTGCCCCCCCCCACCCCCCATCGTTGCCCCCCCACATCCACACAAAAACACACTCGAATTAATCCGTTTTAACAGCTGAGCGCCCAGCGCACCCCGAGTCAACATTTCCGGATGTCTCCGCTACGAGCCGTTGAACCGATGGCGTCACCCCCACAGAGGAGTGGGGCGCAGGCAGGCGCTGGCCGGTCCACGCGTCCTGACTCAACCATTTAGGGACGGAGGAAGGAACGGACTGTAACTGCACTTGGCTGTCAAATTAGCTGCAGCCGAGTGTGACGCCCCGGCGCCTCGGTGTGCTAGCGTTGCGTTTGTTCTCCTCCTGAGTTGTTCTAGTTCTCTTAGCGGCGGGGGATGACCGAAGCCCTTTCCAGCGCGCTGTTGAGATAACGGCTTTCTGGGCATTATGCCGGCCCCATAACGTCTCAATACCATCATGCTGTAACAAGAGTTGAACGTTGGTTATAGCCTGGGTGAATCCTAGTTGTGTTCTGCTATAGTTCTGTCATCGTGCTATTACTCTAGTTGAACGCCAGTTATAAGCTGGTTGAATCCTAGCTGTGTTTTAGTTGAATGCTAACAGCATGTAATTTGTATGCTAGTGGAATCCTAGTAGAATGCCGCCATCATACTAGTTGCATGCTAGTTGTATTACTACCATCATGCTACATATATGCTAGTTAAGTGCTGCTGGCATGCTATTGAAATTGCTAGTTGTCTGCTAGTTGAATCATACCATCATCCTAGTTGAGGTTTTATTCCAACCAGACTGCTACAGGGAGTAACTCTAACTGTGAATCTTCGAGCACCATATGATAATTGATGGATTGATGTATTCCTCGTCTGTTCCTCAAGGGTCTGTTCTGCGTCACTTGAGAGGCTGAGGGCCAGGCTGTGTAATTACCATGTCAAGGGAAATAACACTCAGCCCGACAGGCAGCACATAATTCAGACAGGCACAATAATCAAACAATAACAATGCTGTTTTTCTAAATGTTAAGTATCGAGTGAGTCATTCCGATCGGTGTACCGTCAGTGAGTCCACCGGACCCCGTGCTGCCTGCCACAGCGCGTCCCTCCCCCCTCATCACGTCAGCTTCAGTTGGTTCTCAGGACCATGACGATAAATAATTCAAAAAAGACGTTTCCTCCAGGAAGGTTAATTAAAGCCATGGCATTTACATTGGCCGACCGAAGCGTGCGCACCGCTCAACCGCAGAAATATTTGGGAATTCTGAGTAGATTCTAAGTTCAACCTTCATTTGGAATCGAGGTAATTGAGCATTGCTTAGTGAAATGATTGCGAGGTGCTAATGGTGACACAGGCGGGTAACCGTTCTGCCTGGGACGAGGTTTGTCTCCTTGTCTTCTCCTGGCTTCTGCTCCTGTATCCAGTGTTCGGTGCACACAACTTATGTTGTGTCGTAAATATGCGCGTCATAAATATACGGCCTGTCAAGCCTTTTCAAGACCTGTACCTAATTTAAAAATAAAATTGAATTGAATTGAACTTGTTTTTATCCTAGCTGTCTTTGTTTTATACGGGGAATGGGTTAACCTAGCAATTTTTAAGATACACTATATCCTTAGAGGGAAATTTGTCTTGGACTCCAATGCTGTCCCATTTGTTAGCGCTTGGCACTTGGTTCTATGAACATCCTTGCTGTACTGCAAACTAGCGGAAGACATGAAGGGAAGACGGCAAATAGTGAAGAAGAGGAAGAGACAAAAAGAGGAATCACTACGCAGCGCTGGGCTTTTCTCTTCTTTTCTCTCTTCGTCTTTTTAACCAAAGCCCAGATCGCAGCTAACGAGCCAGCTCATTGTTCATGGCAATCTCCATCACCACGGCCCCCGCCCCCCCCATCCGCCAGCACCACCAGCACCACCCGCACCCCATCCCTCACCACCTCCCAGATTTATGCTGCTGGGTAACCAGCGAAGGCGCCTACAGCTAGCCCGTCTGCTCCCACTTCACCACCATCACCACCACCACCACCATCACCACCACCACCACCACTACCACCACCACCACCACCATCACCACCACCACCCCACCACCACCACCACCACCACCATCACCACCACCACCATCACCACCACCATCACCACAACCACCACCACCATCACCACAACCACCACCACTACCAACACTACCAGCATTACCACGATCACCTCCACCACCACCATCACCACCACCACCTCCATCACCACCATCATCACCACCAATTTCACCACCAGCACCGCCACTACCACCATCACCACAAGCAACACTTTCACTTCTCCATCAACACCATCACCTCCATCACCCCCTCCATCCCCACCACCACCTTTATCGCCGCCACTCTCATCCCCTCCGTCACCACCTCCATCCCCACCACCACCTTTATCGCCGCCACTCTCATCCCCTCCATCACCATTGTCACCACCATCACAACCACTTTCATCACCTGTGCCACCCCAATCACCACCACCACCAATGCAACCTCCACCTAAGCAGACTCCCACAATCCTCCTCCCCCTCCTCCACCTCCTCCTCCTCCTCCTGCTGTTCCTACTTAGCGGCTGAAACAACTTCAGTAAGTATGTAATTACTTTGTGAAAAGGATATTCACGCGCTGGGAACCTTGGAGGCTGCAGTGAAAGGTCAACAAGACCCCGAGGGAACCAGAGTGGAAACCTCAGGAAACAGAGGTGGTGTGGTGGAATGGGCGAAGCCATTAGCATTTAGGACGAGAAGATAAAGGCACAAAAAACTGACGGAGCTATGAGGACTAAACGGCCGTCTGCAATATGTTTTGGACCTCGTTCAGCAGAGGCTTTTAATGAAAGCAGCAATGAATTCACACACATGTCATCAAGCAGCAGATAGGATTGTCTCACAAATCAGACTTTGGATGAAAATCTTAAATCCGAAGGAGCTCAGATCAGAATCTCTGCTAGAACATAGTAGGAGGTCTGGATCTTAGATTAGGGTGAGGACATCTCAGGACATCGCGTGTCTGGGACATTGGGCATCGAATCTAGAACCTGTGGGCTCGGAGTCAAACACTGTAGCTCTCTAGGCTACCCTGCCGACAATGAGTTTAATAACGTGGTTGATTTTGGCCTATGAATTCCTTTGACATTTCTGTCAGCGGGGATGATGTGAGGAGAGTACTGATGGATTAATCACGATGACCTCACAGCAGGCGTCGCCGTGGCGAACAGCCACTGAGCCAACGAGTCACCCCACGGCTTTTACTGAGCACAGAGCTCTCTATTGTTCAGAGGCTTTGGCAGACGCACCGAATTCAGATGAATTACAACGATAGATTTGTAGAAAGCATTATGATTCTGTTGTGGCATTCAACCGAGAGCTGGAAAAAGGTGGAACTAAGAAAGACAGCATTGGAGGAAGCTGTTGTTCCTGCAGGTGGTTCAGCAGGACTCACAAGAAGAATCAATAATTTTACAAAGATTTCTCAGTAATGATGGTTGTTGGTGGTGCTACTGAATAAGACAGAATCAGATTTTAATAGAAGCTTCATTGTTTGCTAGACGTATAATATAAAGGGGCATGTCAGGTGCAGTATACTATTTTATTATCAAAGCCAGTTGTGTTAACATCAAGTGATCTTGGATGTATGAAGGCAGTGAGGCAGAAAGTGGTACATGCATATTGAGATGTAGCGTTTCAAATAAATAGGAAAGTCTCGCCTTGGAGACTTTAAAGAGGGTATGAACCAGCCGTATCTCAGCCAGTGTGTTGCCTTCAGCTAGAGCGTGTTTGTTTGTCTTTCTTGCTCTTTGAAAGCAATGAGACAAAGCACTGCCTTAATTTGCACGTCTAATTGTTGACACTATAAAGTTTACAACAGCCCGGTTAAATTCATCAGACATTCTAGGAGCTTCCTCCCGGCTCGTTAAAACACAATCGAAGTATTTGTTTGTCTTATTTCAAAGCCTGCTTCACCTCAATAAGAGATGATTATCAGCATTAAAGCGTTGGGATGAAGACAGGGCTACTTCAAAAACAACCACAATCACAAATGAATAATCAGCCTGGCGATACGCTTCTGTCCTCGACGCTCACGCTGTGTTCCGTTTCCCAGCATGCTGCTGGTACTTCATCGTCACGGCGACCAGCTGTGATGCGGGTTGGCCTCATAAAGACAGAGCCATCGCTGCGTGGTGTGAACTTACCCGTTGTCGACTGTGTTTTAAATCTCGCTGTAATGATTCACTGTAGTGAGGGGGCCGATTAAAGGAAGCTGTCTGTGTGTTCACTTATCTCTTCTGGGATTCTCCCCCTCTGTTACCCCCCTCCCTCTCCTCTCTCCATCCCTCTCTCGCTACAGCACTCTCTCCATCTCTCTCCTCTTTCTCTCCATCTCTCCATATCTCTCCATCTATCTCCATCTCTCCAACCCCTCACTCTCTCCCTCTCTCTCTCTCTCCCCCCTCTCTCTCTCATCTCTCTCCTCTCTCTCCTCCCTCTCTCTCTTCCCCCCCCTCTCTCCTCTCATCTCTCTCCTCTCTCTCCTCTCGCTCCATCTCTCTTCTCTCTCTCCATCTATCTCCTCTCTCTCTCTCTCTCTCTCTCTCTCGCTCGCTCCATCTCTCTCTCTCTCCCTCTCTCTCTCTCGCTCCATCTCTCTCCCTCTCTCTCCTCTCGCTCCATCCTCTCGCTCCATCTCTCTCCATCTCTCCATCTCTCTCTCTCTCTCTCTCTCCGCCCTCCATCTCCTTCTCTCTCTCTCCATCTCTCTCTCTCTCTCTCTCGCTCTCTCTCTCCCCCCCTCTCCATCTCTCTCTCTCTCCTCTCTCTCTCTCTCTCTCTCTCTCTCTCTCTCTCTCTCTCTCTCTCTCTCTCTCTCTCTCTCTCTCTCTCTCTCTCTCTCTCTCTCCATCTCTCCACCACACTTTGTTCAACCAAAGATAACACAAAACCGCTCTCTCATATATATCACTTCCTGTCACAGAGGAGCAAACAAACAAGGCAAAGAAATCCATCTGTATGAGGAGAGGTATTATGGTCTGTGAGACAGGCTTCCCAGGGAGCCTCACCTGTCCACCCCCTCCCAGACTGGGTGTGTTTGTCCTTGGACAGCACAGACAGATACGGACTACCGGAGCAGAAAGAGACAACCATTAGTTTTGCAGCCCATTGGTCCGATTTATACAACCACACACACACACACACACACACACACACACACACACACACACACACACACACACACACACACACACACACACACACACACACACACACACACACACACACACACACACACACACACACCACACGCACACACACCAAACCCACGTGCTAACATCCTCTGAGGTCCTATATATACACGCCGCAGCAAAGACAGCGATCTGCTTTGTGTGTAACGTACAGCGGCCAGCGCCCGGCGCCCGGCCAACATCAGTAGGAGGACGGATGAAAGGCCACAGCTCCTTAAGCCCGGATCAGCCTGTCCTGCTGCCTCAGCGCATAACGAGGTGTCCACCCCCGCGTCCCAGGGACCTCCATGCTGGCAGAGAGGGGGTACCGGGCTCGATCCCCAGTGTCCACAGCCAAACCGCTTGTTTCTTCTTGTTGTACAAAACGCATGCCGACGGTCACGGGGTCGGGGCTAGCTCAGGAGGTGGGGAAAGTTGACTTGTAGCCGGAAGGTTGCTAGTTCAAACCCCCGGCTTCCCCTAGAATGTCGCGGTGTCCCCGAGCAAGTGACCTCACACTCACTGCTCCCGGAGAGCTGCAATCTGCAAGACCCACAACACTCCCCAACGGGGCCCCGCGGCCGACCTGACAACGGTTCAGTTCCTCGGTTCGACTCCAGAGTGTCAGCTCCGCTAATGAAGAGCGCAGCCGCCTGCCTCGCTAGACGCTCGCTACAATGGGAACACGCCCAGCGCACAGCGCACGGTACGTTTTCTGTACAGCCACATCTGCGTTAGGAGCTTAGACAGCTGGCCGGCGGCCAACAGGAGCCCGCCGGTCGATGCTTCACGGGATCGGCTGCTGAATGACTCGAGGAAGGGTGGTGTCGTCTGGATTATGTGGAACAGAACGGCCCGTTGGTCTTTAAATACAAAAGGTGATGGGCTTCATGGACCCGAGAGAGCGATAGGTGGACAGAGTAGGTTGTGGCAGAGAGGGAAGGACATGTAGCATCTCGAGCCTTGTGTTGAGTGAGCTAGCCCGTACATCCCATAATATTATAAACAGAGTGCTGAATTATGAATTGAGGAGGCTCAGTATATATAACATGTACATCCCTACAGATGGCTAGGTCTACAGTATATGTGAATATAGACCGACCTCCGAGAAATGTTTCAAAGGCGCGCCAGGAGCGACCCAGATTTACAGAGTCGTAATTTATCCATATCTCCCTGCTTATCTATTCATGACACGCAGATGTCCTGATGAAATATGGAAACATGGAATGAAACCGGTACACCTGTGTTGAGGCTTTCCTGAGGAAGTTGAATCGTATTGTTTCACCCCCGGGTCACCCTCCTAGACTCCCCCCGGCTCTCCCCAGACTTACAGGGGTTCAACCCCACACCGAGCGAGACAGACTGCAGTCTGCCGGTAGCTGGGTGATGTGGATAGAGCCACGAAGCTGCGGGGGTAATGCCTGCTGGATGTGACTGCATGTCTGCTGCCGCCTGCTCAATCTCTCTGGGCAGTTTTATTAAGCAATACACTAGACACGATGTATAACAATACCGACACATACACATCCACATCCAAACATGCTAATTTTTCCACTTGTGTTGTATGAGATTTACTTTGGAATAGAGGACAAAAGATGGCCTTTAGTGCTGCGTGAGAGATGAGAAGAGAAGTGTGAGTGTGTGTGTGTGTGTGTGTGTGTGTGTGTGTGTGTGTGTGTGTGTGTGTGTGTGTGTTGTGTGTGGTGTGTGTGTGTGTGTGTGTGTGTGTGTGTGTGTCGAAGTCTGTGTGTATTCTGTATTCAGCAGTGATTTATGTTGCATGTTTAATATGTAAAGCCTTACCCGGGCTCCCTATAGAAATGAAGAGAGGGAGGAAGGGAGGGCGCATGAGAGAGAGAGGGAGAGAGAGAGAAAGACAGACAGAGATAAGAGAAAGAGAGAGAGAGAGAGAGAGAGAGAGAGAGAGAGAGAGAGAGAGCATGAGAGAGAGAGGAGAGAGAGAGAGAGAGAGAGAGAGGAGAGAGAGAGAGAGAGAGAGAGAGAGAGAGAGAGAGAGAGAGATAAAAGGGAGAGAGGAAGAGGGAGAGAGATAAAAGGGAGAGTGAGAGGGAGAGGGAGAGGGGGAGGGAGAGGGGGAGGGAGAGGGAGAGGGAGAGAAAGAATAAAAATTTTAGAGAATAAGATGGAGGGGATGAGAAAGGAAAAAAGAGAGCGTGGAAGAGAGAGAGGATGACGATGATATGATGGACGCAGATTGAGGATGAGAGTGAGAGAGCTCGAGGAGTCCGAATGGAAAGGGAGATTCAGGTGGAGTGTAATGAAGAGAGAAATAGTAATGAATAGAATGAAAAAGAGGATGAGTGTTGATGAGAGATAGAAACCGAGAGAGAGAGAGAGAGAGAGAGAGAGAGAGAGAGAGAGAGAGAGAGAGAGAGAGAGAGAGAGAGAGAAGAGAGAGAGAAGAGAGAGAGAGAAGAGAGAGAGAGAGAGAGAGAGAGAGAGAGAGAGAGAGAGAGAGAGAGAGAGAGAGAGACGAGAGAGAGAGAGAGAGAGAGAGAGACTAAAGAGAGAGAGAGAGAGAGAGAGAGGGGACTAAAGAGAGAGCGAGAGAGAGAGAGAGTGAGAGAGTGAGTGAACAAGAGGGCCAACAGAAATCCATACCCCCGGACCCCCCCTTGCCCCACATTCTAGAAAAGTCCATGTTCTATGTGTTCTATTTCTATCTGCAGTGCCCCCATCCCATCACATGATACGACTGATGGCCATCAGAGCTGGGCTCCCCTCCGCCTACAGACTCAAGACGCACTCATTCTGGTTTAACTTGTGTGTGTGTGTGTGTGTGTGTGTGTGTGTGTGTGTGTGTCAGTGGGTGTGTGTCCCAGGTCATCATGGTGACAACATGGAGTCCTGGAGCCATCCAGCGCCACTGTCCTCGCTATCGCAGCTAATTAACGACGCAACCTTGACTCACAACAAGGTTGCAGATTGATTCAACTTCAATCCAACTCTGGTCCGCTCACACTCACAGGCTGTGTGTTAGTGCCAACTCCTCCCACCTCCTCCACCTCCTCCACCTCCTCCACCTCCTCCACCTCCTCCTCCTCCTCCTCCTCCTCCTCCACAACTCAAAATGCAACAGTAGATGAAGTTCAAGCTCAGTTTATTTAAACGGCCCACTTTAATACACCAGTAGGTCGACCGAGGTGCAGAAGAACAACATCTAAAGTCCACCGGGCACACTATCAGATCTGGGGACTGGAGAGCAAACACAGCGATGGAAAAGCATTAAAAACACAGCAGAAGTAAACTCATATCTAATGGAACCACCGGCTACACAGAGTGGATGGGTTTTCCAGGCAAGTTTTGCGAGTTATTTTTCAGAACCAGGTCAGGGACTGGGTTCTGATCCACTGGGTCACATGACAGCTCAGGTTAGAGCTGTATCTATCACTAACACGTGGTAGATAGGGGTAATGGGGCTGAGCTTTGTCTGGGGGTGGAAGTACGAACACAGAACACTGTTAGCAAGCAGGAGGGGTGAGAACTGGAAACGGTGTCTGTGATTGGTTGAGCTGGTGGTGCAGTGGACTGGTATGACTGGCTGTCGGTGTATTGGGAATTGAGTGTTCTTGTTCAATAATCCTAATCCTAACAACACCACTACCTGGGTTTCAGCTCCAATACAAAATCCACACTTTATTTGGTCCAAACAAGCAGAAAAACATCTTTATCTGATTTGAATTATGTTCAATGTTGTTTTTTCAAAGATTTAAAGTTTTAGTATTTTACTTCACTTAACCTAATTTAAGGTAATGGGGTAGTAAGTATTGCACACATTATTCATTGCATATATTTTATGAGCCGGAAAACAGCATAACAACAAACAAATATGGGTACATTAAAAAGTTAAGGATAATGTTTTATTGGGACTTTCACAGCCTTAGTAATAACACAAAGTCATTTTGAAATACTTTGTTCTCCCTCAGCTTTGTAAAACAAGGAACTATCTTGTACAAAAAATGGACTCAAGAAAAGTTTGGTTGTCTTTTTATATGCCTTTGTGCCTGAGTACACTAGAGGAGAACTATTAAAAAACATTTCACTGACAGCCAGGCGGCGTCCGTAGTCAGAGACATTAATTAGGACTAACTTCCTCTGCCAAATTCCCCAATCAACCCCCAACCCCCTAATTACACTAAGCTAAGGCGAGGAGACCTGCCAGGTAATATTACGGTGCTTTGAGGCGCAAAGACTAACAGTCTGGGGAGGCTATCCAACAAGCTGTCTAAGAGAACAAACTCAACTTCAGGTTTTTGTGTTTTCTTCCGCCAGACACTTGTGTACTCAGGTGTTTGGGAAGCCAGGAGATACCTTCCTGTATCCCCCCCCGGGGTCACAATCTCTCATCTTCTGCCAGTTTGCAGGTAGACTGGCCCCAGATGGAAACAGCCAACCGCGGCTCGCAGAACAACACAATAGGTAAGTAAACCTTGAGGAATAACCCACGGCGACGGGGGTTAATTACTAATGCCTTTACCCGCAGATGTCTTTCTGCGTCAGCACAACGTGAATGCTGGATTCTGGTTGGCTGGCCCGTGATTTTGGTTAATTAGTTGCTTTAGGTTAATTAAGGTTCTGGAGTTTGAGATTTTGACAAGGATTAGAAACCGAAAACCGAAATTTCTATACCTTATGGTTATATGTTGAGTTTAAATGTCTATTTATTATGCCCAAATTATGCACACTGACAAACGTAATGGACATTATGAAAAGGACGACAAACACACCGCGCACCAATTTTGAAATGGTATTTGAACAAAGCAAAGACACAAAGTACCCGTTGCGGTGTGAATGCTAAATCTTGTTTGATTCTCTGGACAGGGACATTGTGTATGCTCCTCGTTTCAGTGCTAGCGTTTGCATTTGCATGCGGCTAGCAGACATGTGACTGGCAGATTAGTTGGAAACAGGAAACAGCCTCACGGGATGGACTATGAATATTGGCAGTCGAAACGCATAAATTGTCCTATCAATATTTTTCAGACTATTTTGGAGCCTCATGCATAACGAAGAGAGTCTTGTTTAGGAGATGAGGTTAAAGGGACGTGGGGAGGTATGAGTGGTATAAAACTCAACAAATTCAATATGAAGTCGTATAGATTAGATTAGGGTGTGTTTATGTACTTGTCAATCACTCACCCGCTGCTGCTTCCCGCTGCTTATGTCTGGCCGTAGTAATATGATCATTTATGTCAGCGTTTACACCATGTGCGACTGAAGATGTACTCTTTGTCGTGCAGAACACATCGTTTGAGTTGCCAGCTGCCACCACAAAGCTAGCCTGAGTAGAGAATCTCCCTTCGGCATGGCGCTAGCGTTCTGAGAATCCTGTCAAACCAAGCCACAGGCTAGCTGCTGCTAGCAGGTGCTAAAAAAAGTCTACAGTATATAGTCGCTCGGGGTGCTGTCATAGCGTATAATATACTGTAGCTCCAGCTAGCTCCAGGCCGGTGATGCTACATCTAGCAGGTGCTGCTGCATAGTAGCCTAGTTAGCAGGGGCAGCAATAGCGAACGGTATGAACGGTAGCTCCAGGCGCTGTCCTCGTATATATGCTTTATACTGCGGCACCAGCTAGCATTTAGCTAGCTGCTACATGGTATAGTATATATAGAGGGGTGACCTTGAATCTTCAACAACTCAAATCTTTGATGGAAAGACATTGAGTCGACGTTGTCTTTAGTAGTCGAATCGACGTTTCGGTTGAATTGTGCGAGTGTAGCAGCGGAATATTCCATTGGGAGAGGGCGAAGCTAAATGGGATACACAAAAACATTGGGAGGATGGGGGTTCTAAATGAGATATACCATAACATCGCTCGGCTTCTAGCAGGAAATTTATGCAATGTTTTTTTTGCGGGGGTGGGGGTGGGGGATTGACTCAGTCTTCTGTGTGCAATTTGCCGTGATCTGTTTTTCTCTTTGCTGTTTAGTTTGTTTGATAACCCCATCGTGTAATGGCAGTGGCACGATCCAATCATCTTCCTTCAGAAGAACTCACACTCCAGGCCATTATCTGGAAGGTTACACAATGTCGGGAAAAAAAACTTCTAGTTTGGCAACATTTCCAAAACCATTAAGGAATTTCCAATTCAAACTGTGTCCACGGCAGCTGTCGTACCACACCCCTCGCTGGTGAAATGATTCTGTCAGTGTGTTCCCTGAATTGCATTTTTGGTGCTCTGCTGAATTGAATAGTATCCTCCACGACGGAACACTTGGTTCACGCGCGTTTAGCGGGGGTACCTTTGGCGGTGATGGGCGGCTGCTCCCCGAGGAGCAGCTTTAGCCTCTTGGCGTGTATCTTCCCCTGGTAGTGGGACTGGGCTACGACCGGCGATGTGAAGGACATGTTGCACAGCGTGCAGCACTTGTTCTTGTCCACCCCGCCCTCCTCACTTCCCTGCAGAGAGAGAGAGAGAGAGAGAGAGAGAGAGAGAGAGAGAGAGAGAGAGAGAGAGAGAGAGAGAGAGAGAGAGAGAGAGAGAGAGAGAGAGAGAGAGAGAGAGAGAGAGAGAGAGAGAGAGAGAGAGAGAGAGAGAGAGAGAGAGAGAGAGAGGGGAGAGAGAGAGAGCGATCGTACGTCAGGCATACAGGAATAGGTTCATATGGTCATTTATTCATACAATCGTACATTGATGTATCCATACATTCATCAAGTCATACACTGATACATCCATACTTTCAATCATCAGTAAGTTACAGCCATGCGTGCATACATACACGTACATACAAATACGATTTTACGTTTTTTGATCTCATGAAGATCAATGGTCTGTATATATTATCCATGCAGTCATAGATTCCTAGCCACACATTCATACATCAAAGTAAAACAGATATTTATATACAGGTTCATAAATCCATACATTCCTTCCTCCATACTGCAAAAAGTATAAGCAGTCTTAAGCCTATGAATCCAGAAATAAGCAAAAAGTTCCCAGGGAGTTCCAACCACATGTAATTGGTGTTTATTGCAAGATGTTTTCCCAATCTCATTTTGATGCCATTGCATGTCCCACTCCCTCTGACTTTCACAGCGTTATCATAGGTTTGAAACCTGGCTCAAACTCAAGCAATTGTTCCATATTATCGTCTATCTATCTCATCAACTCGAGGTGGAACATCTTGAGGTGAATTCAACGATAGCGTCTTCCACGATTTAAGGTTTCAAACATAACACAGGTACCAAGTACTTTTTATTACATCAGAAAGCTGAAAGACGTCGGATTCGCCACACCAGCGATTCAATAGCCTTGAATATGAAAGGGAACTGTGGCGCTCAGCGCTGGTCTGAGCCACAGAACCTGGACCACGGCCTCAGCCTCGTAACAACCCACTCTGTTGTCGCTCTCATAGCGGCTGTGTTATGCCGTCACATTATACAGGGGGAAAAACGCCTGCTGCCGCGAGTTAACAGAAACAAGCACCACTTTCACTCCCCGGTACGTTCATTAGCATAATGATGTGCTCCGTGGCACCGCCACGCTGCGTATGAAGCCCTCCCAGAGCCCGCCGTGAGGTGCAGGCAGAGCGGTCCTCCCTGGGTTCGACTGGGAGGGAGGCACTTCAGCGGCAGCGCTAATCTCTGCTCCTCGCCATGGAGAGAGAGGGAGGAGGAGGTGGTGGGCGGGAGAGCGGTGCACTTAAACCATGAATGTACATTCGCCTGTTGGTGAACGAACCAACAAGATGATGTAATCAGGAGCCGGCGCGGGGTTGACGGAGAGGTTTTGCGTGTGTGTCGTGTTCCTCTGAAGCGCTGGAAGCTGAGGGTCAAGCACTTTACTTCCACAGTTACGCTACGAACGAGGAGAGCGCAATTCATACCCATTATTACACTAGAACCTTTTCAGGGTGATTTAGCCTCGACACAAGTGAGATGCGGTTCGGACCGTGCTCACGCGGTTATGCTGGTGTGTGGGAAAGTGACGGCGTAGGATAATTAATATTCCAGTGTAGGCCCACCTCCATAACATCAAATCCCCCCGAGGACGAGAGTGTATGAGGGGGAGAGGACAGGTTAGACCAGCGGCAAGGAGGTTTGACCCTGCACCCAACGGCTCTAGGTATGAGCTCCAGTGTGGACCACAGTCCACGGTCACGTGTCAAAACAACCGGAAGCAACTCCCGTGTTGATGCTAGGAAGAGCCGACAGGGGCGGGAAGGAGTAGGACACCGGACCGTGGGACAAACCAGGGATGGAGTTGGGGAGGTGGAAGTTCTGCTCAGAGAAGTGTGTCCCTCGTGCTGTGAACCCCCATGTTTCTGTTGAAGAGAATTACATCAGGGCAGTGGGTCCCAACACGGGGGTCAGGAGCCCAATGGGGTCCCCTGATTTGCATACGGGGCGGCAGGGAAGAATAAGATGAAATGTTCCGGATCTATTTGATCAAACAAGGTCTGTCTGCAATTAGAACTAGTACTAGGGCTGGACGACTGACTCCTTTCCAATTGTGTTTCCCCCGTCTCATGAGAAAAAGGCAACGCGACAGAAGGCAACTGTCTATTTTTAGGAGGTTTCCCGCAAAATCTGCCCTCATTTTCGTGGAAAAAGGGTCAAAGAAAGTATTTTACCTCAAGAGTAAAACAAGGGGAACAATCAGGTGTCTGGAATTCTGCAACACTAGACACAGACATACATAAACACACACACACACACACACACACACACACACACACACACACACACACACACACACACACACGACACACACACACACACACACACACACACACACACACACACACACACAGACACACACACACAGAGACACACACGTGCACCATGGCACATGCAAATAAACCGACAGTGGTTGGACGTGAGCTCTCATCCTCTCCCTATTTAAAATGAGCAGAGCGTTTCCATGGGATGGAGTCATGCTTCTTTGACTCCCCACCTCCATCAGGCCCCACCAATCTACCGCCTCCACCACCACCAACTCGACCTCCCCCACCACCAGTGGCCTGTGTTATTGGGCGGCGATGGAGCGTGGCGGTAGACGAGGTCCTCTGGCACATGAGCAGAAATACAAGAGGACGTTACAAACATCTCTCTTCCTCTCGCTCTCTCTCTCTCTTCCTCTTGCTCTCTCTCTTGTTCGCTCACAAAGGGGCTGCAAACATCACCTCCGAGAAGCCTGGGCTATTTTATAGCAATGTGGACTGACGAGGGAAAACACACAACACACAAAAACGCACACACACACACACACACATACACACACACATACACACACACACACACACACACACACACACACACACACACACACACACACACACACACACACACACACACACACACACACACACACACACACACACACACACACACACACACACACACACACACACACATACACACACACACATACACACACACACACACACACACACACACACACACACACACACACACACACACACACACACACACACACACACACACACACACACACACACACACACACACACACACACACACACACACACACACATTTCCACCAGCCCTGGTGCTGGTCAAGTTGCGTGTGTTTTCCCGGTTTCAGAAAACAGTTTGGGGGATTTAGGAAATTTGATCCTTCCCCCTCGCCCCTTGTCTTTGTCGTGCTAATGTATCTGGAGTCCCCCCCACACACACACTCATGGGACAGCAGTTATCTTTTATCAGCCTGTGAACGCTGGATAAGCAGAACACAGCAGAGACTGGGCAGGGCCTGACCACACTGACCTCTCTGGCCCCCAGTCAGCAGATACATACCCACACTACATATGGGACAGGGGCAGACTGACGTGGATGAAGTAAGACACACACAAAGACACACACACACACACACACACACACACACACACACACACACACACACACACACACACACACACACACACACACAGGGTCATATTCAGAACATCACACATGCACGCAGAAATACAAACAGAGACACAACTATACCGACATGTGCCGAGGCAAACACACACGCACACACAATAACACGTACACTCACATGCATGCAACCACAAACATTCATTGACTCGCGGACATCACCCCAAATACAACCACACACATACATCACACCCAGCGTCTACGCAGAAACACAAAGGTGCCTATAATACGCACATTATTCGCAAACTACAGCATTGAACCCCTTGAAATTCAGTCGGACACGCAACCTACATTAGACATGATAACACGTGAACAGACCCAGTACAGATGGACACGCAGACACAGAACTCACAGAAACATATTTGCTGCATGCATGAACAATGTGCACACATCTGTAATGCTCACACATTTTCCCAGACATTTCCCCCTACCGTTTTCACGTGATAATAATGTTCTTCAAAAATGAAGTCATCCAGGATCTGTGAGAGAGGGAGGGGCTCGGATAGAAAAGAGAGAAAGGGTTGTTAGGGTGGGGAAGGGGGGGTGGCGGGGGCGGGGGAGGGGATGGTTAGGGGGTGTAATTGAGGGAGAGGTGATTATATGGTGACAAGTAAAAGACCTTCTGCTAAACCGATCTCTTTAGGAGCCGTCCGTTTTCTGTTTTCTTACAAGGGTTTTTTGGTGGATGGTTTATAGCACCACCCTTTACTCCGCTTCCCCGACCCCCCCTTTCCCCCACTGTCCTATCTTCTTCTCTTCTACTCCCCTCCCCTCTTCTCCCCACCCACCTCTCCCACTCTCTCCTCCTCTTCCTCCACTATCTCCTCCTCCCCCCTCCTCTCCCACCCTCCTCTCCCACCTGCGTCTCCTCCCCCTCCTCCCCCCCATCTGCGTCTCCTCCCCTGTCTTCCCCAACACCCCTCTCCTCTCCATCCCACTCCCAGCCCCTCATCTTCCGTCTTCTCCTCCACCATCGACCCCCTCCCACACCCAACAAACACACACACACACATACACACAAGCGCGCACACACACACACACGCACGCACGCACACGCACGCACGTACACACGCACACGCAGGCACGCACACACACGCACACACACACACACACACACACACACACACACACACACACACACACACACACACACACACACACAGCACACACACACACACAGCACACACACACACACACACACACACACACACACACACACACACACACACACACACACACACACACACACACACACACACACACACACACACACACACACACACACACATACAGAAACACAATCTCCCCTCCTCCACCCTTTCCTCCCACCTGCCTCCGCCCACACCACCCCTGTCATCCGGAGCGGTATGTGGTGACAGCCAGCATGTGATTGGTGGGCTTGCCTGTGTTCTCTGTACATCTTTAACCACCTGCTTTCTCTGATGCAGGAGGTCACACATCCGTTAAGCTAATTAGTATGTGGCGGGAAAGACACTGTTTTGCAAGTGATTAGTCCTTTCCGCACAACCCTGTTCTGCAGGCAACAGGTGGGCATACTGGCAAATTAAGAAACATGGGAAATACAGGGGGGGCATTCTCCTGAATCATGCTGATATACCGTCATTTATTATCTATCCTTTCGTCATTTATTTCTGTTTTTTCTTCTTATTTCACCACTCAAATTATATATATATATATATTGTAATATATAATATTATATATTTATATATATATTTATATATATATATATATATATATATATTTTATATATATTATATATATATATATATACTTATATATATATATTTATGTATATATATAATATAATTATATTATATATATATATATATATATATATATATATATATATATATATATACTATATATATATATATATATCAACCCAGTCTCACCAAAATGCGTACAGATCGCACGGTTTGACATGCGTGCAGTACATACGCCAAATGACCATTTCGCGTACATATGATACGCTAAACCCAGCGTTAACTACTGTGGAGGGCGGATGCGTAAACATACCACGCATCACTTTATACCCATACCGACGTCACCAGCGATGCATGCTGCATTGAACTTTACTCAGAATTCGGGAATTTCCGGCTTCCGATAAGGAAAAGTGCAATAAAATGGTTGTTAAAGTCTGAAATTCGGAAGAAAAAATATACGCATCCGCCCTCCACATAGTTAATGCAAGTCTGAAATTCGGTAGTACGTCACAGCCACAATTTGACACCGTTATTTGCGTATCATATGCACGCAAAATGGTCATTTGGCGTATGTACTGCACGCATGTCAAACCGTGCGATCTGTACGCATTTTGGTGAGACTGGGTTGATATATATATATATATAAGAGAGAGAGAGAGAGAGAGAGAGAGAGAGAGAGAGAGAGAGAGAGAGAGAGAGAGAGAGAGAGAGAGACAGAGAGAGAGAGAGAGAGAGACAAAAAACGAGAGAGAGAGAGAGAGAGAGAGAGAGAGAGAGAGAGAGAGAGAGAGAGAGAGAGAGGAGAGAGAGAGAGAGAGAGAGAGAGAGAGAGAGAGAGAGAGAGAGAGAGAGAGAGAGAGAGAGAGAGAGAGAGAGAGAGAGAGAGAGAGAGAGAGAGAGATGAACTACCGTTCAAAAGTTAGGGGTCCCTTAGAAATGTCCTTATTTTTAAAAAAAAATGTGTATAGATATATAGATATCTTATTTATTCTATATAAATAAAGAATATTTGCATAGGTGTACAGAGGACCATTTCCAGCCACCATCACTCCTGTGTTCTAATGGTACATTATTTATCTAATCATCTTCAAAGGCTAATTGGTAATTAGAAAACCCTAATCAGTAATAAGTGTAACCCTAAGAAGTGTAATGGAAACCATGAAATTGTATGGGTGACCCCAAACTTTTTTGAATTGTCTGTTCAGCCTTCAAAATGAGAGCTGGTACATTGTGGAAAATGCAGTATACTGTGATCAGAAAACGCAGTTACATGCTATAAACCCTCGAGTATCGTGGTATAAAGGCTGTGACGCAGTACGAATTATTGATATGTACAATGTATCCTTTAAATACGTCCATGGAACAGGACATATTTATTTATTATAAATACGTCCACACTTATGTATATTAAAGACACATAAGTGTGGACGGCTGAAGAGGTAAAACTTTTCCTTGCTCTCAACAAAGAAGAAAAAAACATTCAAGCTAATTTAGATGGGAAGCAACGCAATTCCACTATATATCAGGACCTAAGAGAGGATGTTATCAAAAGGATACGACAAGGAATGTGTGTATTTTTTTCGCTTCAGCCACTTGATGGAAACGCACCTAATTCAAATGTATTTTTTGTGATCTTTTTAAAGATTTCCATCACCTTTTAGATGGAAACGTGACTGATGATGCATGACCTTCTCCCTCATGCATGGCTGCATTATGCACGGGTGTGTGTGTAGATAGCCGGCCATGTTGGACATTGATTGCTCAATGAACAACAGGTGTGCAACCTCTCCCAACTGCTCTGAATATTAAAGTGAAGTTAGGTGGGCTGCGAGCTTGGATCCTGGTAGCAATTTCTCTTCTCTCACGTTTTCTTTCCGCTGGGGTATCATCTGAAGTTTGCCCCGGTGTGACTTTATATGCGTGGTTTTCACTCTGTATTTCAATATGAGGCTGGATGATGGCGTTATTGCTTGATAAGTGTGTGGCCGGTCTGTGTGTGTGTGTGTGCGTGTGTGTTTATGTGTGTGTGTGTGTGTGTGTGTGTGTGTGTGTGTGT
>OLKM01000499.1:201664-209442 GCA_900291075.1 Melanogrammus aeglefinus | reverse complement strand
TTCGTTTAGATGCACACTAATAAACTGATCTTAACCAGGGTACACACATTATTAAAAAGGTCATCTTTATATGAGAACACTATCGTTGATTAAGAGAAATAAATTCCCATTGAGAACAAGATTAGGAAACCTTGATCATGCGAACATCATTCCAAGTTCTCTATGATTGGTGTTCACCTAAATGTCATAGATTCCCGTCCCAACCGTGGTTTGGTGTTTATACGTGATAGACCTGCGATGGCCGACCATCAAACACATGTTTGGCCTCACGTGTAGTCATCTTACGCTCGATCAAATGACGCTAGACATCTCAACATCTTGAAATACTTGACAGGCAAAAGTGCCACTTCCCAAACTGCCTTCCGTCGAACTCTCCCCATGACGTCAGGCACCGTGTAATCACGTAAGCACCTCACTCAGAGCGTGACCTAAATCTAATTATCCAGCCTTAATCAAACGGCTCTACCCAGCTGCCTCATAGCCTCAGAGCTGATCTCTCCCATGACCAACGTGAGATAAATCACTGGGAAGGCACCACAACTGGAAAATATATGGGAATACATTTGAATACACGATGCCTAGGCCTGCACGCTTGGACGGCCAGAAGAGCAATCTTCTGGCCGTTACATCGCTCCTGTCCCCACTTCACTGGTTCCCAACTTTTAAAGTTTGAAAACTCTGGGGGCGTAACAGAGCCACGGTGGTCTGGCTTTTCCAAAACAACGTCAGGACTGAATTGTTTTCGGTTAGGTCCTTCGATCGGTGCTCTTACCCGAGGCGTCTCCTTCTTATGAGGAACACGTCGCCACAAGGTCGGGGTCCAGCTAGACATCCTGCCTGCTCCTACAGCGAGACTCTAGACTCACACATTCAGAGTTCACCTAGACTCTGCACAGCCTCACTCCCCTTAGCGCTCCCTACACCCCTCTTACACACTTAAAGATAGTACTTGGCGTTGTGTAGCTACCTAGCTATCTTTGTTGTCTACGGGGGAATGGGTTAGACAAGCCATTGTCAGTGCTTGGCACTTGGTTCTATGAGCATCCCTACTGTACCGACAGCCATATTGTGTTGTTTCTCTTTCTTCTGACAAATTCCTGGAAATGTGAATGTGAATGTAGTGTGTGGAGATTGCACACAGTACATTGGAACGAGAGCTGCAGCAGGGATTGGGATTTCAATCAAACCTTTTCCTTACTCTACTCCAGTCCAAGGGGCCCGATTGAGGCCCTTCAAATGTTCACTGACTCCGTGTTTACCACCGCAGCTTGAAGAGGGGGAGCCCTGGGGGGGCACTCCAGCTCCTGCTCTGGGGGAGAAAAGACTGCAGCCCCCTAACCCGCCACGCAAATCACATCGATAAAGAACTCTCTCTCTCTCTCTCTCTCTCTCTCTCTCTCTCTCTCTCTCTCTCTCTCTCTCTCTCTCTCTCTCTCTCTCTCTCTCCTCTCTCTCTCTCTCCTCTCTCTCTCCTCTCTCTCCCTCTCCCTCTCTCTCTCTCTCTCTCTCTCCTCTCTCGTCTCTCTCTCTCTCCTCTCTTCTCTCTCTCCCTCTCTCTCTCTTTCTCAGCCATGGATCTGAGTGCACTGCCTGACATCTTCGGGACTGAAATCAATCGATACGACGAACAGCAGCTTATCAGCGGGCGGCTATCCTCTGCGTTGGGGGGGGGGGGGGGGCAGTAATGAAGTCAGCAGGATATGTTCTTTATTCACATAAACTATGAATAATAAGGATCAAAGGGGAGTAGAATAGGACGACCGCCGGCAGAGAGAGGGAGCCGTCCAGCGTGGGGGGGGTCCGATGGGCCTGAGGGATGGAGACAGTGGTGTGATGTACGCCCTGTCCTGAGAGGCACCAGACTGAGACCCTGAGGTGGGGGTCCCCATCACAGACTGAGACCCTGAGGTGGGGGTCCCCATCACAGACTGAGACCCTGAGGTGGGGGGCCCCATCACAGACTGAGACCCTGAGGTGGGGGTCCCCATCACAGACTGAGACCCTGAGGTGGGGGTCCCCATCACAGACTGAGACCCTGAGGTGGGGGGCCCCATCACAGACTGAGACCCTGAGGTGGGGGGCCCCATCACAGACTGAGACCCTGAGGTGGGGGGCCCCATCACAGACTGAGACCCTGAGGTGGGGGTCCCCATCACAGACTGAGACCCTGAGGTGGGGGTCCCCTTCACAGTCCAGGGCAGGTGGTGGGCCGCGGTGATGGAGACCTCCCTTCTTTACTACTGATGTGGTGAAGTTCAATCCCACACAGGCACAAACACATACACACACAGACACACACACACACACACACACACACACACACACACACACACACACACACACACACACACACACACACACACACACACACACACACACACACACATACACATTAACACATACATAAACACACACACACACACACGTAAACACATACACAAACATACATACAGACACATACGCGTAAACACACGCGTAAACACATATACAAAAATACACACACATACACACAAACAGTTAGGTTGATTACCAAAACACAGACGCATTAAAAGTCCCCCCATTCCCAGAACGCCTCATACGAATGTGCTTGAACTGCTTCCATGTTTCGATGCTCGCCGATGCCTCAGTGCTCCGGGGTATTCCGGAGTATTCCGGAGTCCTGATACAAATGAAGCATAAAAACATTCCCTCCTCTAAACCACGTCTGTAATCAGACCCCCAGAACGACCGACCGGAGGAACGTGCGAACGCACATGAATCGGTTTGACAGCGAGAACGTGTTTCTTCCTGGGGGGCGGATCCGGCGAGGATCTGGGGTGGGGGTGGGGGGGTGGGGCGACCGAGGGGGGCTGTGACTCGGCCCGCTTTCATCCTACACTGGATTTAAAAGCCTTAGCGAAGTGGCGGGATTAGGCGCTGACTCATGCAGATTGGAGGTATTCATTCCCGACGCGCGCGGCGTCGGCGCACTACACCATTTCAATTTGAACCGCCTCATCAGCTAATCGCTCGTGTGTCAGAGTGATTTGAAGCCTTTTCTCCCGGCTTGTTTAATCATCGTTCTGGAGCCGAGGGGAACGTCGGAAATATCCCCGTACTCACGAATGGCGTTTCAACACACGCGCACACACACACACACACACACACACACACACACACACACACACACACACACACACACACACACACACACACACACACACACACACACACACACACACACACACAAACACGTACACTCACACTCATTCTAATACTCACACCCAAACACAAACACACACACAGCCACACTCAAACTCACACACACACTCACACACAAACCCACACAGACACACTAGTACTCTCACACACACACACACACACACACACACACACACACACACACACACACACACACACACACACACACACACACACACACACACACACACACACACACACGCACACTCACAAACTCACACACACTTACTCACACACACACTCACTCACACTCATACACACATACAGACACACACACACAGACACACACACACAGACGCACACACACACACACACACACTAACAACTGGTCTTCTAGGAGTTTCCTAATTAATAAAGCCTCTTCAAATTGGCCCAACGAGAGCAGGTTGTAATTAAACTCTGAGAGGATCTCGGCGCGCCGCGCTGGTGGAGGTAGGGCTGAGAGCGAGGCACACAAGTAGATTCCCAACGAGAGCAGGTTGTAATTAAACTCTGAGAGGATCTCGGCGCGCCGCGCTGGTGGAGGTAGGGCTGAGAGCAGAGGAACACCAGCCCCCCATCACTGCTGTGTGGAGGGCTCCACCCGATGGGTGGGCAGCACCACAGCGCTGGGCTCTGGGTGGGGGGTCAGCACCCGATAGGTGACCCCCACAGCGCTGGACTCTGGGTGGGGGGTCAGCACCCGATAGGTGACCCCCACAGCGCTGGACTCTGGGTGGGGGGTCAGCACCCGATGGGTGACCCCCACAGCGCTGGACTCTGGGTCGGGCGGTCCGAGTGAAGCCGACCTGGGCGTCCGGGCGTTTTACTCATGGAATCGTGTTTCTAGGTTTACATTACATTTACATTTACATATAGGGCACTTAGCAGACTTACAAGCGACTTACAATAAGTACATTTGTCATAAGAAGTGCAACAATATATCGCTATCGGTACAGAAAGGATGTTCATAGAACCAAGTGCAAGTACAACAATCACTAGGCTAACCAATTCCCCGTGTTACAGCAATGGTAGCAGCTACTGCAGTTGCTACACAATTAAGTACTATAATACAATACAATACAACACAACACAATACAGTGTACAATGGTGGCGAGGTTTAGACAGGAAAGTGACGATGTTTAGAAACCGTCGGTTTTTAAAACGACAAAGCTGATTGGACGCGCCTCGGGAGGGCAGGGGGGATGGGGTCAAAGGTTAGATTATTTGACGTCAGCTGGAGAATCTGATTGGGCGGCTACTCCCAGACTAGCTTCAGGGCTAGCTTCAGGGCTAGCTTCAGGGCTAGTTTCAGAGCTAGCTTCAGAGGCTAGCTTCAGGGCTAGCTTCAGAGCTAGCTTCAGGGCTAGCTTCAGAGCTAGCTTCAGGGCTAGCTTCAGGGCTAGCTTCAGGGCTAGCTTCAGAGCTAGCCTCAGAGCTCAACTCCACAGGAGATCGCTGGAGACTCCCAGGCGGAATGCGGTGTGGATCTCCTCAGGGTTTGAACGGGGCTGAACAGGGTCTCTTAAGGTACGTTCACACCAAGCATGAAAGTGTGCAACTGTTTTTAAGTTTGTGCAATCAAACTTGGTTACTTGCCCGGGGAATATTCGGTTGGCTTTTGATGTGAACGCACCTGAAACACCTGTTGGGAAACGATGTCACCGCTGTCACGCCACAGTAGTTCGTCCCCAGGGCCTTGGACCTATAAGGTTTTTATCACCACGTTCAGTGACACCTTTATAAGATCCGTACGATCATTACTATTGTTATGAATACCAGACAGAACATTTATACAGCACACACGTAGAAACACTGAGGAACGTCCTCTTCTTCTTGTTCTGGTTCTTCTTGTTCTGGTTCTTCTTCTTCTTCTTCTTCTTCTTCTTCTTCTTCTTCTTCTTCTTCTTCTTCTTCTTCTTCTTCTTCTTCTTCTTCTTCTTCTTCTTCTTCTTCTTCTTCTTCTTCTTCTTCTTCTTCTTCTTCTTCTTCTTCTTCTTCTTCTTCTTCTTCTTCTTCTTCTTCTCCTCCTCCTCCTCTCCTCCTTCTTCCTCCTCTCCTTCCTCTTCTTCTTCTTCTTCTTCTTCTTCTTCTTCTTCTTCTTCTTCTTCTTCTTCTTCTTCTTCTTCTCTTCCTCTTCTTCTTCTTCTTCTTCTTCTTCTTCTTCCTCTTCCTCTTCTTCTTCTTCTCTATCATCAGCAGCGTCTGCTCGGTTCCCAGACAGCCGCTTGATCTCCGCCTTCGCCGTGATTCGTGTCCCCGCAGTGTCAATTGCTTCTCGTCTGCAGTTAAAATGGATGCCGTCTCCTTTCCATCAACGCGGGGCTGGTGATGGAGGAGCAGCCGGTGAACATCAGTCCCTGGCCCAACACGCCAGGGACCAAAGGAAGGGCGCGTGTAAACGATGCTACGTGAGGCGACTAATGAATCAGAGCGCATCGCCAGGGGGGGATCATGGGAATGAACTATCCTCTTCCTCTCCTCCTTGTCCTCCTCTCGCTCACACTTGGAGTTCTTCCTTTCCTCCTCTCCTCCTCGTCCTCTTCCTCCTCCTTCTGCTTCTCCTCCTCCTCCTCCTCCTCCTCATCCTTCTCTCTCACACTTGGAGTTCCTCCTCTTCTCTCATCTTCCTCCTCTCCTCCTCCTCCTCCTCCTCCTCCTCCTCCTCCTCCTCCTTCTCCTCCCGGTACAGACCCGGCAGTAAACTCCTGTCACAGCACACCCGCTCCGGCCCTGGGGCGCGGCCGCTCAGCGAGAGTGTCTTTAATTGGATTTAAACCTCAGAAGCGATAAGCAGGTGACTCCCGGTGACCTCTGCGTGTCGGGCAGAGGGGCTTTTGATTCCGTTGTTGTCAGGCAGGATGCGCAGGTCAAAAGAAGTCAACCTCTGTTTTTTCGGATGTCTGATATTGAAGACGTGGTTTGTGGAGCGCTCAATGCCGGTCCAGTTGGATCACCGATCACCTGATTGGTTAGGACAGGTGGTCTCCATGGAGACAGGGTATCAGCATTCCGATCGCGGGAATAAAACAAAGTAAATCGAGTTTGCCCTGACCTCTGACCAATGACACGCCATGTACGTACCGCCATCCGCCAGAGAGATTTCGACAAGACTTTAGATTTTATAAATTAGATATACAGGAATTTCTATACACAAAAGGGGCCCTTTATCCCGGCCTTCCCCCTCACATCGTATTTCCTGAGACGAGACCTTAAGGCTTGTCCGATATCCGTAGCGATGCGTTTTTTTAAAATCAATGTCACTTTCTCCTTCCGTCCGGGAGTGATTTCCCCGTTTGCCGCGATGGTCTTTGAATGGACAGCAGTGTCGGAGAGGATCTTCATCACAAGACATCTGCTCAGGTCCTCGCCTCCTTAGATCCTCGCCTCCTTAGATCCTCTCCTGCTCTCCTTTAGGAATCAATCCCGTTGAGGTCGGACAGAGCAGGGGAGCGGCGCAGATCAGATCGTCAATAACACATCTGCAGGACACATTGTCTTACTGTCTGTCCTCCTTTCTGTCCTACTGTCTGTCCTACTGTCTGTCCCACTGTCTCTCCAACTGTCTGTCCTACTGTCTGTCCTCCTGTCTGTCCCACTCTCTGTCCAACTGCTCTGTCCTATTGTCTGTCCTACTCTCTGTCCTACTCTCTGTCCTACTCTCTGTCCTGCTAGACTCTGTGTCCTTTTGTCTGTTTTGTCGAGAAGCAGCTGGTTATCAAGTCTAGCTGTGCTGTTGAAAGTAGTCCTTTACAATCGGCCACACACACACACACACACACACACACACACACACACACAACACACACACACACACACACACACACACACACACACACACACACAAACACACACCATCCCAATATCCAATCCACGTGTGCGTCATCATAATAGCGTCATGTGATTTTCAATTTTCACTGGGTGAATAGGATTTTTTAATGAATATCATTAATTTCGGGGCCTTGGCATTATGAACAAACCCTAATAATAGACACCAGTTATGAGGTGCTGATGTCTCCTAAATCTCCTTCAGTTTGGTTCATTTCGGCCATTAGCTCCGTCTCCCAGTCGCTGGCTCCCATAAATGTTGAGCCATCAGCACCTCTTCCCTCGCCCCCCATTAACAACGCCGGACACCCCCCCCCCCCCCCCCCCGGGGGAGAGCCCAGGCCGTCCTCAGCAAACGGGGGCTGGGACCGGGACAACGTAGCAACGCTAGGCTAGCGCCGGCTTCCATTAAGATAACCCACACAGAGCTTTATTAATCCCTGATGGGAAACACGGAATTATTATACACTATAATAATTACAGTAATTAGGAAGTTACAACGAGGGTGAATGTGTTAGCTGGTGTGTTTGTGGGGGTGGTTGTTTAATAGCAAACTTTGTATGTAGGTGAGTGAGTCTGTGTGAGTGAGGGTGACTGAATGAATGATTCATTTGTTTGTGTGTGTGTGTGTGCGTGTGCGTGTGCGTGTGTGTGTGTGTGTGTGAATTAGGGAAGTGAGTAAAAGAGTGTTTGCGGTTGAGGTGAGAGTGAGATGGTGAAGTGTGAATTGC
>OLKM01000499.1:186664-196664 GCA_900291075.1 Melanogrammus aeglefinus | reverse complement strand
CTGCTTCTGTGTTCATTATCAGGAGGACTACCTTTTATCGTCCGTCTACACAAACTTCACTTTTTTTCCTTTAATTAGTATTCATACAAAGATTCAAGATACTTTGGATTTAAAAGTATCTCACGGCCAACATTAAATAGTACCAGTGGTAAGCATTTGTAAGCGTGCTAATTAGAGGGATGAACATACAATTTAATGATCCAACATTCATTTCATCATGAATGCTACGAATCTCCCCTAACCACAGCATTTGCATTTTTTAATCTGTGGTTTTCTGTTGCAGTCCGCCCCGATAAGAGGTCTCTGTCTTTGCTACTGGAATTCCCTTATCGCTGCATGGAGATGAGCAGCTACGAGTGGCCCAAATCCAGTTTCCCCCGGCAACAGTAAACAGCAGGCTTGGCACTGCGTATTTCCAGCAGCAGCGTGTCAAACAACTACGATATCTGTGACCTGTTACATCGTGCTGGCACTACAATTATTTCACCAGATTGAAAGAATCAAAAAATGAGACATTGTAGATATAGCTACATGCAGCTACTACTACTACTACTACTACTAGTAGTACTACTAGTACTACTACTACTACTACTACTAGAATACTACTACCTATACTACTACTACTACTACTACTATACCTAGTACTACTCTAATACTACTACTATACTACTAATAATATATATATACTACTGCTGCTACTACTACTACAACTCCTACTATTACTACTCCTACTACTACTACTATTACTATTACTACTACTACAACTCCTACTACTACTACTACCACTACCACTACAACCTCCTACTACTACTACTACCTACCCACTACTACCACTACTACTACTACTACTACTACTACCACTACCACTACTACTACTACTACTACCACTACGACAACTCCTACTACTACTACAACTCCTACTACTACTACTATTACTACTACTACTACTACTACTACCACTACCACTACTACTACCACTACTACTACTACCACTACTACTACTACCACTACTACTACTACCACTACTACCACTACTACTACTACTACTACTACTACTACTACTACCACTACTACCACTACTACTACTACTACTACCACTACTACTACTATTACTACTACTACTACCACTACTACCACTACTACAACTATTACTACTACTACTAATACATCTACTACTACTATTACTCCTACAACTACTACATCTACTATCATACTACTACTACTCCTACTACTACTACTACTCTACTATCATCTACTATCACTACTACTACTACTACTATTAATGTTACTACCAGTCCTATGACTACTATACTACTACTAGTATTAATGTCACTACCAGTCCTATTACTACTACTATACTACCACTACTCCCTGAAATCTCACTCAAATGATAGAGACTAATTATTTTACCAAGAGAAGGATTTATCCCTAATTCATTGAAACTAATATCCATATCCATATCTCCTCCTGCATGCTGGACCTAACCTCCGGTGAAACCCTACCGTGCATACCGAGCAGGCCTGATCAGAAGGCTGCCTGGAGTGGTTATCCTGTCTAACCCACTGACCGACCCAGAGACATGGACCAGCCTTCCCTCCTGACACCCTGACATCAGTCACGGCTTGGTGAACGTTCAGCCTGTTCCAGCGGAATAACCCTTGCTTCCTCTTGTCTGTTAACGTTAGCATAAGTAAGCAGAGGCGCGCCCACTTCTGCCCCCTGCATCAGGCAACAGGGGGGCCCGAGACAAAGGAGAACCAGTTGAAGATCAGTTCATTAGTCTAATGGCCACTCTTGGGCGGCATGTGGCTCGGGAGGTAGAGCGTGTTGGTTGGCAACCGGAAGGTTGCCAGTTCGATCCCCTGGCTTCTCCTAGAGTGTCGCAGGTGTCCCTGAGCAATACGCCTCACCATAACTGCTCCTGACGAGCTGGGTGTCGCCTTGCGTGGTTGACACGCCGTCAGTGTGTGTGAACGGGTGAATGTTAGGCCATATTGTAAAGGCGCTTTGAGTGGCCACTGGTTAGAAATGCGCTCTATAAATCCAGTCAATTGTACCGTCCTTAAACAGAGAGGCTGAGTAACGTATTCAATTCAAGCACAATGTACTCATGTGAGCAGAGGACAAAGTCCGGGGGGGGTTTCCCCAGGGCCAATCAACGTCTGGTCGGAGAAGCAGCAGCTGGAGGAGGCAGCATCTGTGTACCACCAAGAGACCAGAAGAAGATGCTAACAGACGCTAACGCGTCTCTGTTAGCCTTCACAGCTGCAAGCACCAACTTCTGTTTTCCCCACTTTGTTTTGATTGTGTTTTGGTTGTGTTTTGAGTCCTATGGTTCTCATGGTGCATTGGTTTACTGGCCATGGCGACACATCCAACAGCATTAAGAACCGGCACTCCATCCAAACACAATTTAATCAGAATGAGGACTGCGATGCTGGATCAAAACATGATTCAATCTAAATAAAGTGGAGTAAAATTGCTGATAGCGGCTTTAACAGGAAATCAAATCACCACGTCTCGATCCAAAGGCAATTTACTGTCACTGCAAATGGAAAATAAAGTTCTATAAAGACATCCTGGCGCCGGCCCAACCCCGCTTGTAACTTTCAGGGGCCACTAGAGATCCCATCAGCTGAGCGGGGGTGCTCTGCCAACACTGGTGTCCTGGCCACGGTCCCAACGCAGTCCTACCAACATGGCCGCCTGTAGCCCTCATCATCATCATCATCATCATCATCATCATCATCATCATCATCATCATCATCATCATCATCATCATCTGTTTTTCCTGCTGGGCGCGGAAGTTGCCTTGGAGCGCACCTGCTTGAACCTTTGGTCCAGCAGTCGCAGGAAGTGTGTTCCCGTCACCATCATTCTCCTGGCCTGCTGAACATCCATGTCCAGCAGCCTCTCTATCCCAATCCAGATCTTACTTGCCGTCCTCAGGTCAGATATAACCTGTTTCTGTAGTTCTACCTACATGACCTACATACTCAAGAACTTAGTATGTAGGTCAGAAGTCACATATTGGGAGGGTGTCAGTTATGTGGTGCAGCTGTTTGCTTCAAACTCCAGTCCAGGTCACCTTTTTTGGACGGAGCAGGGTTTAGAAAGAGTGGCTTGGGCCGCTCTGATTGGTTGTCGGCCAAACCTGAATAATATATCAGACAAGAGGAGATTAGACCAGGGCAGTAGAAATGAACCCCAAAGTGTCAACAAATCTTCTTGGCTGCGGTCATTACTGAATTTAGGAGATTGTGGGGACTCCATTATTCATCGGGAAGAGGACTTAAAATATTAAACACGTGCATAATTTATACAACACTTTGAATGACACTTCTGGAAGCTCTAGGGCCCGACTGCCAGGGCCTGTTCTTCAGCGTCTCCTCTGGTTGGGACTCGGCTTTAAGCATAGTTCACGTGTTTTAAAATAGGTTTTAAAGAATCTTGCGCAACCTTCCGATATAATCTGTGTCCTTAAGGTGAAAGGGCGAGGTGTGCACCGGAGGGGGGGAGCCAGACCCGAGGATTGGATAAAGACGCCTAGCGTCTCCTTCTCCTTCCCCCTCCTCACCAACGCCTCCTTCCTCCTCCTCCTCCTCCTCCCCTTCCTCCTCCTCCTCCTCCTCCTCCTCCTCCTCCTCCCTCCTCCTCCTCCCTTCTCCTCCTCCTCCTCCTCCTCCTCCTCCTCCTCCTCCTCCTCCTCCTCCTGCTCTTCCTCCTCCTCCTGTTCCTCCCCCTTTGTGGGTGTAAAGGGAGAGTCTCTCGATGCACCCCCCGGTCGTCCCGACTGCCCAGGTCGTCTCTCTCCTCAGTTGCCCGGTTAGCTCAGAGGCAGCGTCTCAGCTGCACGATGCTCAGCGTCTTCACTGATGGAGTCAAAGTACTGTTCCGTCCACGGAGCGTGGACGTAGCATGTTGATGCAACATGTGTCATTGGTAAACGGGCTGCATTGATACAGCACTAATCTCACCAGTGGCCACTCGAAGCTCTTTACAATACTGCCTAACATTCACCCATTCATGCACACATTCACACGCCGACGGAGGTGTCAACCACTCGAGGCGACAGCCAGCTCGCCGAGAGCCGTCAGGGGGAGGCGTCTTGCTCAGGGACACCTCGACACTCGGGGATCAAACTAGCAACCCTCCAGTTGTCAGCCAACATGCTCTGCCTCCTGAGCCGCACGCCGCCCTTATTGGTTGAACCGATTGTAAAACTAAACAGAATTACACCCATTATATTGTCATGTCTCTTTCCCACTGGCCAGCGGGAGCTTCGATGTCATTAGCGTAGGGTCTCTTTGATGCTCTGCTCCTTCTCTGTTCTGTGCGACCACGTCGTTGTCATTTAGCTCCCGCGGCCCCGCGATCCGTCCCTGAAGGGGGGATCTCGCTTCTGTGCTCTCAAGGATTCTACCCTCTGGGTCTGAGGAGTTACTGGTTGTCCTTTAGAGGTCTTGAGGTAAGGAAACCTTTTCCTGCTCAATGAAGCATCACTTTTGTTGGACAGTGTTTACAAATGTACAACACATAAAAACAAATCCAGCCATCAGAAGAAGAATGTATTTGTTCCCTTTGTAAATTATAGAAAATATAGAAATGACACAACAGCCTATTGATGAAAAATATCATAAGGATGAACAGGATTGCATAAGTAAAGGTACTGCAGGCCTGTACTGCATCACCATGGACCAATATATAGACCTGAGTTTCTCAGATAAACCCAGGTACACTTTGTACAGAGTCACAGACTCATTTTGTCGTTTGGGCTGTGAAGACTTTAAGATGCTTCAGGTTAGCCATCAGCTTGAGGTTTAAGAAGCACAGCACAATGGTTTCCACCAGTCAGTGTTTCTTGTGAAGACGCGGTATCAAACAGCTGACCTGACAAAGGCGCTGTGGAGAGGTGGAGATTGGAACCAATCCATCAGTTTGTGAATGAACCAAGAACAGTATGACGATGGATTTCATCCGTCTCGCAGCCGGCCAAAACATTCATTAAAAACTGTGTTTTTAATGAATTAATAAGCACCACATATGATCCCCTACCCTCAGTCATTCATTACAAGCAGCTCGTTCATCCCATATACCAGGTTACACTGTCAGGAATAAAGTTGGCAATCAATCACAGTTATGAGAGAGAGAGAGAGAGAGAGAGAGAGAGAGAGAGAGAGAGAGAGAGAGAGAGAGAGAGAGAGAGAGAGAGAGAGAGAGAGAGAGAGAGAGAGAGAGAGAGAGAGAGAGAAGAGAGAGGAGAGAGGGAGAGGAGGGAGGGAGGGAGGGAGGGAGGGAGGGAGGGAGGAGGGAGGGAGGAGGGAGGGGAGGAGGAGGAGGGAGAGAGAGAGAGAGAGAGAGAAGGAGAGAGAGAGAGAGAGAGAGAGAGAGAGAGAGAGAGAGAGAGAGAGAGAGAGAGAGAGAGAGAGAGAGAGAGAGAGAGAGAGAGAGAGAGAGAGAGAGAGGGAGAGAGAGAGGGGGAGAGAGGGAGAGAGGGAGAGGGGGAGAGAGAGCTGGAGGCAGAAAAGGTGAGGTGAAGTTATTGTCTCAAAGACTGTAGCACTGACGCAAAGTGCATTTGAGTCGGAAATACGTTGTATAAGCACAGCACATCCCCAGGGGGGATGTGAGATATAGATAAGATGTAGTTTAATAAAGATAAATCAAGGTGTCCCAACAGAATGCACGGGAAAGGGAATTCACTTAAAAACATACAGGAAACTCACCTCACATGACAACATACGACCATCAAACACACGAGAGGGAGGGTGGAAATTAGAACCAAGGGGCGACGTGCGGCTCAGAAGGCAGAGCGGGCTGGCAGGTAACCAGAAGGTTGCTAGTTTAATACCCGAGTGTCGAGACGTCCCTGAAAAAGACACCTCACCCTGACTGCTCCTGACGAGCTGTCACCTCACATAGTGGACACCGCGGTCGGTGAGTTAGTGTGTGCACGGGGATGGGGTGAATGTAAGACGACATGGTGAAGTGCTTTGAGTGGCCACTGGTTAGAAAAAGCGCCGTGTGCATGCAGTGTAATCAGTGAGGAGGCTACGCTACATGATGTCAACGCTACGTGATCCTACTGGAAGAGACGCGGAAAACCCGGGAACACTCATCACCACCCAGCTGGTAGCCCCCCCCCAGACCCTCTGAGACTGAAACATCCCCCCGCCCCCCCGAGCCCAACTCTGCCACAGGAACAGAAAAAGCCTGAGTGAACACAAAAACACACAAACAAGGCAGTGTTTCAGCGCAGCCCCCATCACCACCGTCCCCCCCGCCCTCCCCGCCGCCTGATAAGCGGCGCTCCTCTCTCCCGGGACGTCTCCGCAGACGGATGCGAGCCGTCGGTGGTTTAATCTCGCTCTCCCGCGGGTACCCACTTTTTGTTTAGAGAACACTTCCTAAAATATTCCGGCTGACTCCGCATTTCACCGCGCCGCCGCGCCCAGTCACTGAACACACACACAAACACAGACGCAAACACACACACACACACACACGCATAGGCACACAAACACTGATCATACATACCTATACACCCTACACACACGCAGACACAGAGAGACAATTAATCATGAATACATCAGCGTAGCTCTTTATTCGTACCATCATTATCTATGATGACTCTCTGACAGGAGACAATGAAACTGTGTTTTACTGATACATCTCCGTGCGCTCCGCCGGGCAGATAACGGTGTTCTGGTGTGCACCTCGATTAGTCGCACAAAACAAAGGCAGTGATAAGCCACCCAGTGCCACAAAGGGAGGCTGGGGGAGGGAAGATACAGCGAGGGAGAAGGGCAGAGAGAGAAAGAGACGGGGAGATGGAAAAAGCTAGAAAAAAAAATGAAAAGGGGAGAGATTGAAATATGGAGCGGGGAGAGAATGAGAAAGAATGGGGAGGAGAGATAAAGAGAGAGAGAGGGAGACAGAGCGATGGGGCGAGAGAGGCAGGGGGCCAGAGAGAGACACAGATAGAGAAAGGGCAGAGAGTGATGGACTGGAGGAGGGAGAGAGGGACAGCAGGTGACTGGAACAGGAAGCCAGTCTCCAGAGAAGCTAAATGAATTCAGCCGGACAGAGAGAGCACTAACGGAGAGATCAGCCCCCTGATGGCTTCATGGACCGGTGCTTTATGTAATAAACGTCTATATAACCAAACACCCCCTCGCGTCTATACATCAAGCCCAGCGCCGACCAAAGAAAACAACACGCTCATATTAACTACTGTGGTGTAAAATAAAGGGCAGTGTGTGTGTGTGTGTGTGTGTGTGTGTGTGTGTGTGTGTGTGTGTGTGTGTGTGTGTGTGTGTGTGTGTGTGTGTGTGTGTGTGTGTGTGTGTGTGTGTGCACTGTACTATGTGGTGTGTGTGTGTGTGTGTGTGCACTGTACTACCCACCTGGGCAGGGACGATCTGAGCATGCTCAGATCGTTCTCAGACCAAACAATCGCACAAAGAGGCAACATAGCTCACGCGTCGAATCATTTGTGTGTTTATGTTTGTCTTAATCTTTGACGCTACGCTCATATTACACTATACATTTTCACTAAACCACCAGCTGAGAAAAACAACGATATCGCACCTTCATGATGCTGTGATGGATCATTTATGCAAAGGCTTTTGTTGTAGTAAGAGTGGATGAGGTATGATATCCCCACAGTGACTATGTAAAGCATTTTGTGAGCCTTGATAAATGCAGTGAATTATTAATCAAACTACACTGGCGCGCTGGTGTAGACGGCAGTACATCCACTCGCAGATTCAGCACAACACCAGAGCACAGGCACTCCCAGCCGCACTAGTTGATGTCAAGCTCCAACGTGGCAGCTGATTGGCTGGGCAGAGCCATGGAGGCCTGTAGCTGATTGGCTGAGCGGGGGAGGCCTGCTGATTAGCCAAGCAGGGAAGGCCTGTAGCCGATTGGCTTTGCAGGTCCGGGGAGGCCGGAAGCCAATTGGCTATGGTGAAGCCAGGGAGGCCTGTGATTGGCTGAGGCCTGCAGGTTGGAGCATAAATAACCTGGGTTGACAGGGGCCTGGAGGCTACAGGTGCCGTCGCTGCACAGCAGAGAGAATCCCCCGCCGCAGTCGGCAGTCTGCGCTCTGACTTGGAGCCAGGGGAAGTAGAGCCGACTCCTGGTCTGTGTCTGCAAGGCCGCGTGTAGCATCATAGCATTAGCAGGCCGGAACACGAAAACCTTCACATCACATGAGACCCCAGACAGACGAGGATTGTGGGTAATGTGGGGAACAACATGCAGGATTGTGGGGAATGCGTTCCTTTCGTGTGGCTTGGTACTACTAGACTTTGAGACCAACCAGGCGTCCACCCATCTCTCAGTCCACTCCCTGCAGGATCCCTGTCCTATTGGAGAGCAGGCTGGCGTCATCCTGGAGCCTCCGGGCCTGGAGGTGAACACTGAGGCCACCCCTACCCCCTCGCCCTATGCTCTCCCTCACTCGACTCCTCCAATAGGGGACAGGCAGCCCCTCTCCTCGGGTGAACGCTTGTTTAAAACCAATAAGCACCGTGTGCAATGGGCTGAGCCGAGCCCTGGGTTGTCCCTGAGAGACCTCAGGTTCAATACGGGACCGGCCGCACCAACACAGGTTTTATAAGAGCTAAAAATAAAAATCGATGCTCCATCCGGCATGCTTATTGCATCATATAAAGTGCTTGTTATGAGTCTGGGCAGATCCATTAGTAGGGGGAGGGGGAGAAGGGGGAGGAAGAGGAGGGAGGGGGGGAGGACGAGGGGGGAGGGAGGAAGAGGAGGAGGAAGGGGGGAGGGAGCGGAGGAGAAGGTGGAGGAGGAGGGATCTCTCCAGGAAGACGTCGTACGGAGCGCTGGACCGCAGGGGGAGAACGGCCGTCCCTATCCCCATGATATCTTACCCAGCTGCACTCGGCTGTCTCTCTGTCTGACTCAGTCTCTCTGTCTGTCTCGCTCTCTGTCTGTCTCTCTGTCTGTCTGTCTCTCTTTCTGTGTGTCTCTCTGACTCACTCTCTCTTTGTCTGTCTCTCTCTCTCTCTCTCTCTCTCTGACTCACTCTTTGTCTGTCTGTCTCTCTCTCTCTCTCTTTGTCTCTCTCCTCCCCTCTCTCTCTCCCTCTCTCTCTCTCTGTATCTCTCTCTCTCCTCCCCTCTCCCTCTCTCTCTCCCTCTCTCCTCCTCTCTCTCCCTCTCTCCTCCTCTCTCTCCCTCTCTCTCCTCTCTCTCTCTCCCTCTCTCTCTCTCCCTCTCTCTCTCCCTCTCTCTCTCTCTCTCTCTCTCTCTCTCTCTCTCTCTCTCTCTCTCTCTCTCTCTCTCTCTCTCTCTCTCTCTCTCTCTCTCTCTCTCTTCTCTCCCCTCTCCTCTCTCTCTCTCTCCTCTCCTCTCTCTCTCTCTCTCTCTCTCTCTCTCTCTCTCTCTCTCTCTCTCTCTCTCTCTGTCTCCCTCTCATCACGTTCCTTCCATATTCAGAGGAAGGGAGAGAGGGAGACCAAGGTCAGTCCGTACTGCGATGGGATGCATTATGGTCGCACCTCCGTACTGCTGCACCCTGTAGAGGGAGACCGGACTCTAGCCAGGGAGGGAGGGGGGAGGGAGGGACGGAGGGGAGGAGGTTAGACCGGACTCTAGCCAGGAGGGAGGAGGAGGGAGGGAGGGAAGGAGGGAGGGAGGGAGGGAGGGAGGGAGGGAGAGAGACATGAATCTACCAGGCTCCTACCAGGGGGAGAGATGGGAGGGAGGGAGGAGGGAGGGAGGGAGGGAGAGTGGGGGAGGGTGGCTGTACTTTAATTACCCTGTTCGATCAGCAGGGGGCAGGGCCAGAGGGGGTATTTAGGGTGCGTGGGGAGAGAGAGGGCTGTGGGAACACATCGAGGGGAAAGGGAGGGAAGGGGAGATAGTTTGGGGAGACGGAAGCGAGGGTGAAATGGGATTCAATGGATTAGGAGCAGAGGATAGAATATAATCAGTTTACTGCTCGAGGAATACCCCTGCATTGATTC
>OLKM01000499.1:139725-179725 GCA_900291075.1 Melanogrammus aeglefinus | reverse complement strand
AGACTGCCCCCCCCCCACACACACACACACACACCCATGTACACACACACACACACAGGGGGTTTCTAAGGAGACTATATTGGACTGTGGATGAAAGACTCTGACAGGTGATTTATGAGTCCCGCCGATGCAGGGACAAGAGCAGACACTCTGCACACACACACACACACACACACACACACACACAGACACACACACACACACACACACACACACACACACACACACACACACACACACACACACACACACACACACACACACACACACACACACACAAACACACATATCCACTCACACACATACACACACACATACACACATATTCCAAAAACCATCTGCATTCCTGAACACCTCATTCTGAAACCAAAGCAGGAAGAGAAACTATCTGTGTTTAGCCCAACAGGAAGTGAGAGAAGCCTGTGTGCTAATGCGCGGTCACTCCCTGTCTGCGGGTCGGTCTTCTAACGCGGGATGCTCTCATGCGGTCGGAGGCCTTAATAAAGCTTTATTGATGAGTTCCCTCTGCCACGGCGAGGATGGGACCTCCTCTTGGGCCCTGGCAGCCCGGCGCCGTGACAGAGTGTCTGTCGGAGGGAGCTGATCATAACGCCGGGCGCAGATTAACGTCCCGGCCCCCGTTTCAGACTGACAGCGCTGCGTCGTGGCACACCTCCCCATCGATCAGCGCGGGACAACGCCGGCCAGCGGCCTGATTACATCCTCCCACTGCACCCCGCACCCCGCACCCCGCACCCCGCACCCCGCACCCTCAGTCTGTCTGTCGCCCGCCTCCTCCCTATCTCGTCTCCCCCCCCTCCTTTCTCCCACCTCCTCTGTCTCCCTCCCTCTCTGTCTCCCTCCTGCTCTCTGGCTCGTCTCCCTCCTCTCTTTCTCCCCCCACCTCTCATCCTCCCTCCTCTCGCTCCCCCCCTCCGCTGCCCTCGCCCGTGGTCTGTCCTCCCCCCCTCGCTGTCTCCCCCCCCTCGCTGTCTTTCTCCTCGCTGTCTCCCTCCTCTTTCTCCCTCCCTCTCTATCTCCCCCCTCTCATTCTCCCTCTTCTCGCTCCCCTACTCCTTTCTGTCTCCCTCCTCGCTGTCTCCCTCCTCTCTATCTCTCTCCTCCTCTCTGTCTCCCGCCTGTGTCTCCCTCCCTCTCTATCTCCCCCCTCTCATTCTCCCTCCTCTCTCTCCCCTCCTCCTTTCTGTCTCTCTCCTCCTTTCTGTCTCCCTCCTGTGTCTCCCTCCCTTTCCATCTCCCTCCTCTCTGCCTCCATCCTCTTGTCCTCCATATTTGGTTTACTCCTCTATTTCCTCTCATGCTCGTTACTCTGCTGCCTTTTCTCCTCGTTCTCTTTTCTCTCAAATCCCTCATCTTAACTGTTTACCTTGAACCTTTCTCTCCATGTCCTGCTCAAATCTCTCCCTCTCCTTTTGTCTCTGCACTCTACCGTCCTCCAGTCTTAATCTCTGGCCATCCCTCTCTTTCTCTCTCTCTCTCTCACTCTCTCTCTCTCTCTCTCTCTCTCCCTCCCTCCCTCTCTCTCTCTCTCTCTCTCTCTCTCTCTCTCTCTCTCTCTCTCTCTCTCTCTTCTCTCTCTCTCTCTCTCTCTCTCTCTCTCTCTCTCTCTCTCTCTCTCTCTCTCTCTCTCTCTCTCTCTCTCTTCTCTCTCTCTCTCTCTCCTTCTCTCCTCTCTCTCCTCTCTCCTCCCTCCCTCTCCCTCCCTCCCTCTCTCCTCCCTCCTTCTCTCTCTCTCTCCCTCCCTCCCTTCCTCCTCCCTCCCTCCTCTCCTCTCCCTCCCTCCCTCCTTCCCTCTCCCTCCCTCCTTCCTCTCTCTCTCCTCTCTCTCTCTCTCTCTCTCTCTCTTCTCTCCCTCTCTCCTCCTCTCTCTCCTCTCTCTCCTCTCTCCCTCCCTCTCTCTCTCTCTCTCTCTCTCTCTCTCTATCTCTATCCTGTCTCTCTGAGTCCCTCCCTCCTCCTCTTATCGCTTATAATGTCCATGGTGATCTGAGGCTCTTCCCAAGGCGCTGCCTGGCGCTTGGGAAGTGACCTATCTCTCTCTACGTCTCTCTCTCTCTCTCTCTCTCTCTCTCTCTCTCTCTCTCTCCCTCCCTCCTCCCTCTTATCTCCATATCCATGGTGATCTGAGGCTCTTCCAAGGCGCTCCTGGCGCTTGGGAATGTAATGAGGGGAACGTGCTGCCGGGTGATGACACGAGGCCGTTCGTACGCACGTTCTCCTCGTCAGAGACGCGCGAGGAACCAGAGGAGAGGAGGGCGGACAAAAGGGGGGACGACATGGTGGACATCGCTCTAGAGAGGGTATATGAGGGTCATGACATTTTAGGAGGAAATCGTCAGGTCGACTATTCTAATTATGTTCTGACATTCATGTCGTTGGAGCGGAGGTATCATCAGAATATAAAGATGATAGCCTAAATCGTTGTTATTCCGGTCTGATACTCAACAAATACCTTTGAAGTCTGTACCTCTCGCTGCACTTGTGTATCAGACAGATGTATTCTAGATTTTGGATCATAAAATAATCATGTTGTTGTTCAAGCCTGCTTGGATGAAGACTGCAGAGAGGAAACGTCTCTGACTGCAGCATACGAGAAGTTCCTCCTGTCAGAGGACACACACACACACACAAACACACACACATATTAACACACACACAGGCACACAGACACACATACACTCACACACACATACACATACACACACACACACACACAGATTCACACACACACACACACACACACACACACACACACACACACACACACACACACACACACACACACACACACACACACACACACACACACACACACACACACACACACAAAGACATATTCACACACACAACGACACATAACACGCACACACGCACGCATACGCAAACACTTTTCCCTGTTTGCCCTATTTGTGGGGAGCCAGCAAACAGCAGCGAGTGGCGTGCTTCTCTAAAGGCCAGCGCAGCGTTCATTAACACACCTGGCGTGTGTTCAGCCTCCACAGGCTCACGACAAATCAGCACGCTGCAGCGACTGGGAGCACACACCGCTGCACATGCATTACATGCTTACTCTTTATACAGGGCACGCACACAGAGAGACACACACACAGAGCATGCACGCACATACACAGCATGCACACACGCATAGATACACACACTCACACACACACACACACACAGACACACACAAAAAAACTCTCTCTCTCTCTCTCTCTCCCTCTCTCTCTCTCTCTCTCCCTCTCTCTCATCTCCATGTCTCTCTCTCTCTCTCTCTCTCTCTCTCTCTCTCTCTCTCTCTCTCTCTCTCTCTCTATCGTCTCTCTCAAAAAAACTCTCTCTCTCTCTCTCTCTCCATGTCTCTCTCTCTCTCTCTCTCTCTCTCTCTCTCTCTCTCTCTCTCTCTCTCTCTCTCTCTCTCTCTCTCTCTCTCTCTCTCTCTCTCTCTCTCTCTCTCTCTCTCTCTCTCTCTCTCTCTCTCTCTCTCTCTCTCTCTCTCTCTCTCTCTCTCTCTCTCTCTCTCTCTCTAATCTCTCATCTCCATGTCTGTCTCTGTCTCTGTCTCTGTCTCTCTCTCTCTCTCTCTCTCTCTCTCTCTCTCTCTCTCTCTCTCTCTCTTCTCTCTCTCTCTCTCTCTCTCTCTCTCTCTCTCTCTCTCTCTCTCTCTCTCTCTCACTCTCTCTCTCTCTCAGCACCGGGGGGGGGGGGGGGGGTGTGTCTCGTGACGGGGACACGCTGGTGTTTGGCGTTCGAGGTGATCGATTAGTGAATACATGCAGGATCAGCTCCTCCCCTTCCTCCCCTCTCCCTGTCTCCCTCGTCTCCCCCGCCTCCCCTCTCTCCCCCCCCATGGGCGCTACATGGAGCAGGATGGCTGCTCCTAGTGAAGCAGCCCATTCATCACGGCTCCCGTCTCTCTATCAGGACCACCACACGGCGCGGGGGGGGGGGACGACATGGTGCCATGGTGAAGCGCTAGAGAGAAAGAAATTAAATGCAACGCAGGGGTGAGTTGGAGATGGTAATGTCAGTAGCAGAAACAGTCCGCCCTGGACTTGCAGAGGGAACGTGGGACAGTCTCTGTAACCCCCCCTCCTTCCTCGACGTCTTAGCCAAGACGCAGTGAGAAATAGGAACTTACAGTTTTTCTCAATTGTTTAAACACGTTTTCTGAAACCATAGCTCAATTTCTGAAAACTGAGCACAAAACTGAAAAGAGTTTACCATTGTTCCCAAACTCCATGGATCGTTTTCGAAATGAAACACTGCACTCAAAACCATGTTCTCTCTACTCAAACCTGATTCTTTCCACCACAACGATAAACACAGCTATCATATGAATATCTCTTAGAGAGCATCAATTAAACACTGGTGTGATCAATTTAAAACACTTCCGTCAAAACACTGTTTACATATGTTTTGTCTCCATGAGGCCATGTGAAAAAAAAAACCAGGGACCCCATATTCAAATGTATACCAATGTTTAGAAATAGCTTTCTTTTTTCAAGGACACGTTTGTTTACGTTAGCGTCTGCACCAACGCGTCTGAACTCAGCGCTAACGGCTCGTTAACTTAGCGCTAACGGCTCCCCTGTGTTTACCTGGCAATTACATCATTCATGTGACAGGGTCGAGCGGTCTCCCCGCCGTCAGTAATCACTCACCCTGGGGGCCCCTAGGGGCCTGGGGGCCCCGGACAGACCAGGTACCGCTGGCAGCTCTGTGAGTATACAGCCCCCCGGGGGGGGGGGGGGGGGGGGCTTACAGAGGCTGAGCGACCCACCCACACACACACGTCATGCACACACACACACACACACGTCACGCACACAGACACACATCACGCACAGATACACACAAACGTCATGCACAGACAGACGCGTCATGCACACACACAGACGTCACACACAAGCAAATGTCACGCACAGACACACGTCACGCACACACACACAAACGTCAAACACATTTAAGGCAAACACACACACACAACGCACGCACACACACAGACAAACACACGTCAAGCATACACAGACACACACAAACACACAAAGACTCACACAAACACACACACACACGTCACGCATACAGTCAAACACGGTACGGCACGATCATCCTTTCCTTGCATGGAAAGGATGACCGAACACTGGGGGCCTGATGCTAGGGGCCCAACACTGGGGGCCTGATGCTAGGGGCCCAAACACTAGGGGCCCAACATTAGGGGCCCAACATTAGGGGCCCAACACTGGGGGCACACCATTGGGGGCCTGACACCTCCGCTGTATAAGTAATGCGACTCTGACTGCGTTGTGCGATGGTTTGCTGATCAAAAATGGATCAGGATGAAACCAAATAAAATCCACAAAATGTGATTACAGCGTTGGGTTAATTAGGTTCATTAGTCGCTGGGCGACCGAAGGGAAGCAGGAAAGACACGAGTGAGGAGAGACGGATGCTGCTGGAGAGTCTGAGGAATGGTACGTGTTGTTTTAAGACGTGCACACACACACACACACACACATACACACACACACACACACACACACACACACACACACACACATACACACGTACACTGCAACACACACAATAACACATGCATGCACACATACACACACACACATATACACATGCAGAGAAACCCGAATGCACAACAATTTATCTGAATTATGGTTTGGTGTGGTAGTGAAGCCAGACACTAATATGAACAATTACTCACTGTACGTCTTCCAGCGCTACTGAGGGGACCAGGAGAGACGTTAAACACCTGGGTAACCTTGAGATGAATAGAAAAGAAACAGAACTAGGTTCTGATTCATTCTAATTACAAACACAAACAGCCCAGGTTGTGGTGTAGCTATAGGAAACACAATAATTGTTATGTGTTGCAAAAGGGCATCGTTAGCGGGTTAGCATGCCTGTGGCATTGGTCCAGGTGAGTAAGCATCCATGTTTTCTTGTAGACACTATGTCAATATAGACTGTAACCTAGTACGGCAGGCAAGAAGCCCTGACCAGCTCTCATCAACACTTAGATGGGCCTCATTATACTGGACCTCTGCAGGATGATTTACTCCACCAGTACACATGTTTGGTTTTATTGGTGTCCCTCCCTGGGGGGGGGGGGGGGGAGGCAGCCATCTACGAGCTTCCACAGATCAATGTGTTTGTTAAACATGTCATCCATCACCGGGACACAGCTGGGGCTGGGGGCGAACATACATGACTATGATCAATTGGGGGGGGCCGGGGCGGGGGCGGGATTTCTGGGTCGATCGGCCCTAGTCCAGTTTTAATAGCAAGGATACTTAGAGCGTTTGGTCTCCCTTAATGCAGAAGTTGATTTAGCGGTTACTATAACGCAATACATCTGGCGAACCCAGGGGAGGATTTACAGCAGACGGACAGTGCCGGACTGGCGTGGTGCGTTGTGCCGCAGCGCCATCTAGTGGCCGTTTCGGGTGAAGCGGCACATCTCGGTGATTTATGGATAGCAGTCCTGTTCTGTTTGGAAAAGGAATGAAGGGGCTTGCAGATAATGCGAACACTGGCACAGCGGTCAGGGTGTTCCACACTCGGCTGAAAGGTTCCAGGTCCGAACCCCATTGCCCGCAGTCTACCGGTGAGCTTCCATGATGCCCTAGCTAGCCCCTGCCAGCTCCTTAATTAGCCAACGTTTATCTTATCTAATGAAATAGCGAATGCATAAATACACAACAATGTCAATCCACTTGTGAGGAGTTTGAGGAACTCTACAGCCTAGTAGGCTACATATAGTGAGAGGCACAGTTAGTAGGCCTACGGTGAACTTGTAGGCTAGTGATGATGAGGTGTTTCTACTGTTATGGTGAACATGTAGAGAAGAGGTGTTTCTACTGAGGAATATTACGGTGAGCATGTCGTTATGAGGTGTTTCTACTGAGGAACATCACAGTGAACATGTAGTGATGAGGTGTTTCTACTGAGGAACATTACAGTGAACATGTAGTTATGAGCTGTTTCTACTGGTGAATATGTACTGATAAGGTGTTTCTAGTGAGGAAGACTCGAGCACGATTCAGAGAGCAGCAGGCTTCGTTCGACGACGAAGGGGGCTCCAAACCACCAGGGTTCCCGTATAAAGGCCAGACACAACCAGAGATGGTCCCGTTAAGAAGCGAGGGAATCGAGGCCTATGAGGAGGTGAAAGAGGGGGGAGAGAGAGAGAGAGAGAGAGAGAAAAGAATGGGCCCATTGAAACTGGGAAATTGTGGAAAAACGGTCTCTTGGTCGTCAGGCGAGACGGGGATGTGGATGTGCCCGTCCTGAGTTCCCGGCTGGAGCTCATCAAATATAGATCAGGTGGGAGAGGCGCCGGGAAGTGTTCCTGCTGAGGTTTTTAGGAGAGCGTCTTCACTGTGAAGAACGGGCCCAGGAAACCTTTCAGATGGCAGCGACACAAAAATAACTCGCTCTTAGGAGAGCCAACCACCAATTTATTTAATTATCATTCAGCCCTCAAGGGAAGATATTCAATCAATTCAGCCGTTGCAAATTAGACGTGACAATTTAGACTGGAAGGAATTTGGTTGTATTTTTCATTTTCCCTTTTCTGGCATTTTATAATGCTCTGATAGATTATGGTATTATGGTAAATAGATGGATCCTTGTGTTAATGTAATTTTGGTAATACATTGTCCAGCCTGGTTGGTCAGCCAAATGCAATCACTGTAAAAAAAAACCCCGATTAGTTCTGATCTGACGTATATAGCCTTAGGAGTCTATATTTTGGTCTTTATTTAAACCAGGCTTCTGTGACATAAGGTTATACTGTTTGACACTCTGCCTGAGGAATAATTTGGTTAACTAATTGTTAGTCCTTGGATCCATGGAGCAATATATTTTTGTTTCTCTATCTTCTCTTTCTGAAAAATGTACTTGGTTTGAGTCGCTTTGGATTAAAGAGTCTGCTAAATGCCCTAAATGTAAAAGTAAATCACTGTGGCTGATTGTAAAACCACCTAAACCTTAACTCCAATTAAATAAAATGTGGCTCATGGTAAACAAAGCCTAAATAGGTAGCAAACAACAGCTTGTAAACAATTATTTTAAATGCCTTCAATAATTAGGCCTGAAGTGAACAAACTGAACAATATATAAGGTAACTAATAAAGAAATAATGAATAAAGATAACTAACAATTACTAAAATAAGTGCATTTCACTTTTTAATGCAGTTGCCTCTCGGGAGATAAACATGATATGCTCTCTTCAGAAATACTCTTGGCTGAACACGTCCAACTCGGTTTAAGCCCCCTGGGTTTTTTTTACTCCCGAAAGCAAACCAAATCAATCACGTGTGTGCGCCGTCTCCTTCCAGTAAGTCGCTGCGTGTGCTGACAGCTGATTGATTGGCCGGCTCTGTTGCTGATGAACACCGTGTCGCTCCCTCGGCAAGCCTGAGAAAATAATAGTTTAGCCTCTCGTTCGAGCCAGTGGAACGTACAGCCCCATTTCCACACTCCCTTTCTTTATAGATGCTTTTATTACTCATTCAGACCTCCATTTATTCTGGAACAGAAGACTCAAGGAGGTAGTTACCGAAACTCTGACTCGATCTAGCTGTAGACTTAAATCAGAGCACCTGGATAGTCACAATGTTAATTATGTGGAGATAGACAACACTCAACAATACATCATCTTTATTATAAATAACCATTGAAAACAATGCAGACGTTTTTTAAGATGTTGGCCTATTTTAATAACGTGACAAATGTTTCAATGTTCGGAGAGACCACAGAACAACATCAATTTAAAACTTGATCATCTTATTATTTATATATAATAGCGCTTTTTACGTATTTATAATATTATATTTACTATTCTTCTGAACACTTTATCTACCATTTATCCATGCTATTGATCAACTTCTAAGGGCGACATCCCCCAATGTCGCCCTCTTATGGCCTAGGTTGGAACAACACCTGACTCTGAAAGCCACTGTTCTCGGCGCACGGATTACATTTAGTTAAATCTATTGGGAAGGATTTTACGGGCTTTGTTGATGACTGCTAAATAACTTTGAATTATGTAATTCTGTTGTGTTTATTCGCCAACTGTGTTGCTATGCATTTATCCCTCATTAAATGGGGTTGAGTAAGACTGCGCAGATCGGAAACCCGAAAAGCGAGGGTAATTATAGTTAGGCCTATATTTTAGTGAGTAGGTTGCATAAAGCGCTGAAGAGGTAAGGCATTTGTTTTTTAACCCAAAGTTACACAATGTGTTGTTCCTGTTAGGCCTACTACCTTTAAGGTTGGCCTTCAACAAACCTTTTGATCTAACTTGGGGTGACTAGCCTTTAGCTTTAACCAAACCATGTACGCTGGCCAATAGCTGTATCCTATGGGCAGAAGGTAGTGGTGGAGGTGTTTGTCTGTAGACTGTTGGTACGGAGAGGTACCTGTGCCCCCGATAAACCAATTATCTGGATGGTCGTGTTCTAATGTGCTCTAAAATATAATACATTGGCATACTCTGGTGCTGTGTGCGTGTGTGTGTGCGTGCGTGTGTGTGTGTGTGTGTGTGTGTACATGATGTCCATGTGCGTGTGTGTTGGTTTATATATTTATGTGTGTGTGTGTGTGTGTGTTGTGTGTACATGATGTCCATGTGCGTATGTGTGTTGGTTTATATATTTGTGTGTGTGTGTGTGTGTGTGTGTGTGTGTGTGTGTGTGTGTGTGTTGTGTGTGTGTGTGTGTGTGTGTGTGTGTGTGTGTGTGTGTGTGTGTGTGTGTTGGGACCCCACATGAGCTGATATATTGGCGTGGGGGGGGAACGAGCAGCGGGACGGGTGTTTGCCGTGACGGTGGCCAGATCCCCGCTAGCGTTCTGGGACCGCAGTCAACTTGGCAGATTAGGCATCAATCTTCACACTGTTTACCGTCCGTACCCCCCTGGGGTCCGCGCCTCCGGTGAGTCACCAAATATCACCAAATATGCACCAGGATATCACCAGGATATTAGCCAGATATCAGCCACTCATCACAGTTTCCGAGTGTTTCCGCGGCCCTGTGTGAATCCTGAACCCTCAGTCTGATCCGAGTGGACAGCAGCCAGGCTACAGGAGGCCGGGCCCAGACACGACTTACCGAGCCCAGAGCAGTTTGTGTAAACTGTGATCCCGGGAATCCACCCTGCAGTCGGAGGGACAGGGTTTTTAACGGTTTTTCCCTACATTTGTTTGATCCTCACTGAGAGCAGGATAGTTCACAACCACAAGGGTCATGACTAGACTCTTAAAAATAAAAAGATTATGAGGCCTACGTTATACAAATATGAGTTACTTCCAATGTTCATACTATCATAGTGCATTGCTTGAGTTATGTGGTAATGGTGTGAAATAGGCCTGTGATTTTTATGTTTTAACCTTTGTGTCGTGTTCATTTCTCCCCCCTTACTTTGGTGCTCCCGGTCAAATTTGACCGGCCTGTTTTAACTGCCCTTACATTAACACAAAAACCATTGATCGTCACCAAATTGTATTTAACTCCCTTTTAACCTGTAAACAATGTCAAAGACTACTGGTTACGTGAATAACTGCAGTGAATAGACACAGAAATTGAAAGTTGTATTCCAAAATTATCATTTTATTGTAGAAAAAATTAAAACAGAGACCAAATTCACAGAACATCAGAACATCAACATGAACACATTGTGTGTGTGTGTGTGTGTGTGTGTGTGTGTGGTGTGTGTGTGGTGTGTGTGTGTGTGTGTGTGTGTGTGTGTGTGTGTGTGTGTGTGTGTGTGTGTGTGTGTGTGTGTGTGTGTTCAGACACAGGAGTGGCATTTTGCAATGAGGTCACAGTGTGCCTTGCAAACGTAGGCATCAAATTTGAAACATGTAAGACTTGTCTTATTGTCTCTAGGGGCACATAGCTTGCATCTCTTCCGTTTCTGCCCCTGTTTTGGGGGGAGAGTGGCCAGGGCGGTGGCTGGGGCTTGCAGACTCCTCACCAGACTGCAAGAGGCTGGTGTGCGGGGAAGGTGCTGGCGCCGTTGAATTAGAGGAGTCACTAAAGCTTTCCCAAGCTCTGCCAGGAAGAGTCTCCTCTTGAAACATTTCCCCTGATTCCAGGCTGGGTCGATCGCTGTCCACAACACATATGCATTACATGCAGACACATCGAGGATGTTGTGGAACACAGCCACAGGCCAACGAGCTGTCATTCGCTTGCAGGTGTATGTACCAGTAAGCTGCAATGAAAGAAGCAAAAATGTCTTACACAAAATGCAATGTTTTACATGAATACAAGTAAATCAAATGCATGACAGATGAAAATATACATTACCGTATCAAGGCAATCAACGCCTCCTTTGTTTCTGTTGTAGTCCAGGATGATCTGGGGCTTCCTGTGCTCTGCTTCGCTGACAGCGGCGTCTTTGTGTAGAGTGCTCATCAGGATGACATTTTTATTTTTCTTGGGCAAATATGACACAAGACTGTGTGTGTCAGTGAAAAGCAAATTTGGATGAGAGGTGCCTCTCTCCTCTGGTCGACACCAGTGCAGGGGGAAGTTGAGGCTTGTTCTTCCTCACTGTCCCCACCATGGTGAGCTTTCTTTTCAGCAGCTCCTGACCAAGCCCATGTGATGTTGAAAAAGTTATCACATTGTGATGTTATGCCCCTTGAGACCGGCTGTCATGTCCAACACAACACGCATGCCTTGGTTTTTTTCTGGCCTTCCAGTAACAGGTTTCCCTGTGTAAACATGCATATTCCAGGCGTAGCTGCTCCTGGCATCACATGCTGCCCAGATCTTGATCCCATACTTGCCTGGTTTGCTTGGGATGTACTGTTTGAATGGACAGCGACCTCTGAAAGGGACCAGGCGCTCGTCCACTGTCACCTCAGTGCCTGGATTGTACATCAGTGGTAGGCGCTCCACCCAACCTGTCCCAAACCGTTCCTGATGGCAGCCAGTTTGTCGTCTCGCCAGCGGAAAGGTCGTGTGTAGCTCTGTCATCAAAATCTGATAATTCTTGAGGAGGACATGAAACTGTTTGCAGGGACATAGTTGACCGGAATATAGGCCTCCCTGACTCTGCATCCCACAGACTTTTTGTAGCCTCATTGTTGGACCGATGTACTCCTGCTAGAATCAACAGACCCATGTAGGCTTGGAGGTCTACCTGGTCCAAGGCCTTCCATGTGTCCGCAAACACACGCCCCCCTTCCAGGTTTGTCATCGCCAGTATAATTTCCACAATGGACTCTGGTAAAAAGAGTTGGAAGCTGGACTTGATGTCATCCACACGAGATGTTGCATACCGTGTTGGCCCTGGTGACATCCTAATGATATTTTCCCCTCTTGCTCTGCCTCCTCTGTCCTGGGGGGATGAATACCAGAGCAAGTTGCCATCCTTGGACTGGAATGTCACCTCAGGTGTGTCTTCCACATTTCCTATGGCGGTCATTTTTGACCGGGAACACCACAGGTGTTACAAAGTTGACTAAACAACTCAAAATTCAATGAAAGTAGTGATCAGCAATTGTATATGTTCAAATGCCTAGTGTGGAGGATATCATAAGGCCTTGAGACAAAAGGTTGGAGAAAGACAATTCCTGTTAAGGGTAGACGGTTCCTTTTAAGAGAGAGACAATTCCTGGCTACTTCATGGACAACAAATCACTATTTTGATACTATGATGTCGACCTAAGATTTACTGCAAAATGTTCATTCGATCATAGTGCATTGAGAAGAGTTATGTGGTTATGTTATGAAGCAGGACCGTGATTTCATGGCCGACACAATGGTTTATATAGCCCGGCTAAAACAAGCCCTCTTTGTCATGGCTATAAAATGCGTCATGGTAGTTAAACAACCACTTTAATTTCACCGCACACCATAAAGCCCCCATAACTACGGCTTACATCCTGGGCATATGAGAGGAATGTTAATCTCTGCTTTCATCTGGGTCTGCTGGATGCTCTGGGCGGGGTGCCGTACAATAACTCATAACTCATAACCACCCCCACACCCTTACCCCACACGAGGTAACAATTATTATAAAAACATATTTAGGGCCGATAATAATAGTAACAGGCTGAGCTACATCTGTAAAACCATGAAGTTATCGGCACACAGAAATCTGTTAAACGTACCGTAAATAATTCACAACGGTTGACAGTTGACATCCGCAACTGTTTTTTATCTCGACGTTCCTGTTCATCGTCGTCATGGAAACCCAAAACCAGGGACCCCAAGACCTGTCCCGAATCCCACGACCTGGGATCCAAGACCAGACTCCCAAGACCAGGGACCCCAAGACCAGGGACCCCAAGACCAGGGACCCCAAGACCAGGGACCCCAAGACCAGGGACCCCAAGACCAGGGACCCCAAGACCAGGGACCCCAAGACCAGGGACCCCAAGACCAGGGACCCCAAGACCAGGGACCCCAAGACCTGTCCCGAATCCCACGACCTGGGATCCAAGACCAGACTCCCAAGACCAGGGACCCCCAGAGCAGGGACCCCAAGAGCAGGGACCCCAAGACCAGGGACCCCAAGACCAGGGACCCCAAGAACAGACTCTTCAAGTCCAGGGATCCCAGGCCCTGCCCCGGGACTCCTCCTCACTGAACCCTTTGTGGTCCTGACCAGAGAAGCGCTGCGGTCTTATACTCTTCCGTCCCACGCAGGGAGACATTGCCGTGTTATTCTCACCCGACACCGTCTTTCATTCGTCCAACGTTTTGATTCACAGAACATCAGGCACACGTCGGATCACCTCAGATGCATCGCGGTAGAAAGAAAACTCATGACACGCTGACATGACTCACATGAGTCACTGATTCAGTGCATTATTTCCACCGAAGAGCAATTATGTATTTCTCTTTATTTTGTTCAAACGCTTGCTGCTGCTGCTGCTGCCAGGAAAATATAAATCCATGTTCAATCAGCAGCGTTTATTCACGGAGATGGAAAACAGATCAAACGCCATCTTTTCCATCCGAGAGCATGTAGGATAATAAGCAGGTGAATCCATGTGAAGGGGCTTTGTGAGTCCATAAGTAAGTCCATAATCAGTGCTCTTGTTTCAGGTAGTAGGAATGCCTCTGTATGGAACAAAATGCTGCACAATACAAATTATAACACATACACAATGCTGACCTTTGACCTGTAGACTAACTGACAGTGTGTTTATGTAGAAGTCGTATGAGCCATTTTCCATCGCTCCCCAAGAAAAGTGTTCAGAGCCAGATATCTTAGTCATGGCCTCCCCTAGGCTACCCTGTATCCCTCCCAGTTGGGAGGTTATGGGTTTGATCCCCATCGTACGCGGTCTCTGCTCTGTCCTGTAGGCATCGTTGAGCTAAATCATCTTTGAAAAACTGATTTCTTTCTGCTTTCTTTGTCTCTGAAACACAGGGCAGAGCTCGTCCACCTGTTTAGACAAGTGGCTAACCGAGTATTTACTGGGTTTGTCCTGATGCTTGTCCTGTAAAGAGAGAGATAGTTCCAGTCAAGAGAGAGAAAGTTCCTGTTAAGAGAGAGATAGTTCCTGTTAAGAGAGAGACAGTTCCTGTTAAGAGAGAGACTGTTCCTGTTAAGAGAGAGACTGTTCCTGTTAAGAGAGAGACTGTTCCTGTTAAGAGAGAGACTGTTCCTGTTAAGAGAGAGACTGTTCCTGTTAAGAGAGAGACTGTTCCTGTTAAGAGAGAGACTGTTCCTGTTAAGAGAGAGACTGTTCCTGTTAAGAGAGAGACTGTTCCAGTTAAGAGAGAGACTGTTCCTGTTAAGAGAGAGACTGTTCCTGTTAAGAGAGAGACTGTTCCTGTTAAGAGAGAGATAGTTCCTGTTAAGAGAGAGACTGTTCCTGTTAAGAGAGAGACTGTTCCTGTTAAGAGAGAGACTGTTCCTGTTAAGAGAGAGACTGTTCCTGTTAAGAGAGAGACTGTTCCTGTTAAGAGAGAGACTGTTCCTGTTAAGAGAGAGACTGTTCCTGTTAAGAGAGAGACTGTTCCTGTTAAGAGAGAGACTGTTCCTGTTAAGAGAGAGACTGTTCCTGTTAAGAGAGAGACTGTTCCTGTTAAGAGAGAGACTGTTCCTGTTAAGAGAGAGACTGTTCCTGTAAAGAGAGAGACGGTTCCAAGCTGGTTTTCTGGTTGCCAAGTATGTTTTCTGTACTTGTTTCCTATAATTGTAGTTCCTGGCTGATGATGTAGTTAACCGCCATGCTCCGGTTATTCAGCATGTGAGAAATGATTAATTCTGTAATGAAATGATTATTTCTGTGATGTGACGCAGGAGAAAAATCCAGTGGCAGAGAAGCGATAAACATTTTGAGTTTTTACCGTTTTGACATGAATCATTAAAAGCCTGTTCAGATGAACTAAACTTGGCAGCCTGCATGATGGAGATTGCCACACATGGAAGGAACATTTTTTATTTCAGATTGTACTCTTGATCAGGCCATGCTTGGAATACAGCCTCAGAATTAACACTTGAGTTTGTTTGCTTTGTGATTTAAACTGTCAGGATGTAAATGCAACATCCTTTATTTGGTCACACAAAAAAAACTTCCACCACATTTATGGGAAACTTCCTTAATCCAACGACTACTCAGATCTACTTTGTTATTTAGTGAACCAATTCAAAAGGATTTGACCTAACAACAGTTTTCACATGAACCCTTCCTGTAAACAATACACTGTAGAATCCACCGTTGTGCCCTTTAGCTTTAGAAACAGAACTATTGGAGGCTTGTTCTGGAGAACTTATCGTTATCGTTCCCAGCTCCCCTCCTCCACACACGCATCATGACTGAGACGCAGTTATCTTCAACATGTCTGGCACTACTCCTCACGGTCCTGCAAGCTGCCTCTCAGCCTCCTCTAAACACAACTGGTCAGCCGGGGTGAATAGTTTCTGCGTTGGCTCTGCGTTGTGTGTAGTGTGCATGCTGAATCTAAAGACATGTGCAGATGTGTTCCTGTGAGTCAGTGGATGGCCGGACACATGTTCTTAACTATCAGAGCTGCTTGCTCTGAAGCTGCATGACTGGAATGTCCCTTCTGCCTACTTTGGTTATCTTTAAACTCATTTCAATTGACCAGACAGAGACCATCCTTCTCCAGATAGTGTTAAACAATGCTTTTTCTTCTGCGTATTAAAATATGCGTAAGGCATGTTAAAGCAAACACACACAAACACATGCATACATATTGACACACATACAGACATGCATGCAACCACTGGGACTCGCGTTGATACACATACAGACATACACACACCCCAACACAAACACACACAAACAAACACATTTCGACAAGCACACAGACATGCATGCACACACAGCCACACACACACGCACACAAACAAACACACAGACATGCATTCACACACAGAAAAACACACCCCAACGCCAACACACACACACACACACACACACCAACACACACAGACCCAGACTTCAAAGGCTCATCCAACCCCACTCTCAACAGGTGAATGCAGACACACACACACACACACACACACACACACACACACACACACACACACACACACACACACACACACACACACACACACACACACACACACACGTGTTGCCGTGACTCCAACTCAGTGTGAATGAAAAAGGAGAGTTAGTCCTCGTTCTCCGCGGGAGTCCTGCCACGCCGGGTATCGGCCCCGGCACTCAGAGGAGGAGCGGAGTTACTGGAAGAATGAACCAACATGACATCACCCCGTTAAAAAAGCTGATGGCTGTTATCCAGAACCGCGTGGCAGAAGGCCACATTCTGCGGCGCACACTCACCCCGTCCGTTGCTCCCTTCCAGACCCCGCGCAAACAAAACAATTGTTTCTCTGTTCAGCATCTCAGACCTCCAGCTGCCCCCGTCGGTCACTTAGTGCGAGGAGTGTGAGGCGCGGACCCCAGGGGGGTACGGACGGTAAACAGTGTGAAGATTGATACGCCTAATCTGCCAAATTGACTGCTGTCCCAGAACGCTAGCGGGGATCTGGCCACCGTCACGGCAAGCACAGCACCCGTCCCGCTGCTCGTTCCCCCCCCCCCACACGCCAAACACCGTAATGGCTTTCTGACAAACCCCAGGTCACCGCCGCCACAATCAGTTCTGCATTCGCAGGACGCCGATCCTGTGAGCGAAATCCTCCACAGCGTGGAGGCTCGGGAGGAGTCGGAATCAAAGAAGTGGGTTCACAAATGACAGGAGGCCTTTTGGTAAGTAGAAACCAAAGCGTTGTTACAAGTAGCCTACACTGAAATGGTGTTTTAATGACGCATTGTGATTAAGGTGCGATGTTTCTGTCTGTGTCTTTCTGGGATGTCTGGGTGCACCCTCCGAGCATGGCGGGCTACTGAAGACTGGGCCGTAAAAGAAGATGTTAGCTATACCATTAGCTGGTTTTATAGTGGTGGAGGGACCGCTGGGGCCTTTGAAAGCTCGAGCGGGATTAAGAACGGAAACGTTCCTGAAGACTGAAGCGACCTCAAGGCAGATCCATTAAAGCAGAAACATGGAGAGAGCAGAGAGAGGGGGGAATGTGTGTTGTGTTGTGTTCTGTTACGACATCTATTTGCTGCCAAATATTTGCGCTATTAGTCTGCGTAACACTTTATTGCTTCCTTCTTTGGATGGCGTGATGTCTGAGTGCATTATAAAGCGCTGGTGTCAAAAGGCATTGTGGGGAAGATTTCCTCGCCATCTGCGGATTAACCACCACCTCCTTTGTGTTTATCAGCTCAGCTGAGAATGCTGGAAAATACCTTTTGAAGACACGATTCAACTTTTTATAACGGATCAATAAATAGCAGATGCTCATCCGACAACTCGTTGATGTCCTGGACTCACAGGTATATCGGTACGTGCAACGACCAAACACAATGAGCAGTGACGTAGAATGACCTTAGAAACAACTCAAGCAACTGAGCTGTTGTGAATGGTTTATGCTAGCGTTGTTTTTGACTTGGTTATAGTTCTGCTCACTTGGCCCTCCTCCACCGTAGGAAGGCAGCGAGTGATTAGAAGCCTAGTCTACATCTGAGATTTATTTTTTCAAAACCAAATAGCCTTACTGGAACCAGATGGTCGAAGCTGCTTCATTTGATTCATCCCCTCCCTCGTTCTCTTTTCGAAAGTGACGGATGAAGTAGCTTCATTTAATAATGTTGTTTTTGTCTTCACTCGTGTTTTTGTGAAATAACTTATTTAGAAATCAGAAATCATTCAAATTATTCAAATGGGAGTGAGTTTGTTTTGTTTTGCTGGCCAAAAGACCCCAGCATGATCTACCCTTACGCTATTTATCAATAACGCTTGACCCTTCCTCAGATGTCCACCTCTGGAGGAAAGCTAAAAGCAAACCGAGATGAGATTAAGTAGAATTGATCATGTTGAATTGAATTGATAACTCACAATTCAACATCTACACAACAAACTGGCAGCTCTGTGAAAACCGGAAAAAACAAGACATGGAAATGTAGTTTGGATTAACAGAGGACTGAATATAGAATATATACAGGTCTCATTATATATCTGGGGGGGGAGATAAATGAAATCCAACTAAAAGCATGTGCATATGACAAAATATACAAATAAATGCATCAGACTCCTTTTCTTTCTTCCCATATTTATGTAAAATGTATATGTACAGGTAATACGCAGAAATGCACTGCGGACATTTAAAACTCAGGGCAGAATAGTGGTACACTGAGCTGGCAACATTCTGGCTTCGTACTCTGTGTGCTCTCTGCTTGCACGTATTCATTTTGTGAGTCCATACTGTGTTCCTTAAGAAGCTTGAGTTATTTATATTAACAAAAGATGTTAAGTACTTCTGCTAGATTATTTTCAACAAGACAAGCAAAAGTAGACAACACTAAATTTGGCTTTGTGTCAATTAAAAAACATCGACTGTGACAGGAAATCCGATGCGTGCCTCAGGACAAAGTCGTAGACATCTTCTCTCAGTTCTGTTTCTACTGCTCAGCTGTTAACATGATGTTATAGTCTTGTTGTTGATCTCTGATGGTTCTGTGGTAACACCAATCTAATATTTCAACTGTAGGCCTTGACTGAGAGATCATCTGATAAGCGGTTTGTAGACATGGAAAGTATAACGATGTAAAATGACATGAAACCTACAAGTAATAGTGACAGTAAGAACAGCAATAATACGTTGTAACATTGACCAAACCTATCGGTCTGGCCCTCTTATATTCTAAAGACATAAGATACGCTAACATTACTCTACGCTGCAGTCTACAGTGAGGCTTTTAAAGCTAAAATAGTCAGTATTGTTTTCTAATAATCGTTTCCAGAAACTATGTTTTATGATCAAGGACAAGAGAAAGATTCAAACATTCATTCATATTTTAGGAATATCTTTTGTGGCAAATTCCGGAAGTATTTAATACCAACATCTACATGTAGATATCATAGTATACATGATTCTGTGAGTCAGCGCTTCGACGGACGACAGTGTTCATTCAGGGAAAAGCAACCAGACAAAACATCCCTATAAATGGAGGTCAAAGATCAACATAATCTTTGAGGACGGCAGACGACCAAATGTCAACGTATACGTGTAAAATATACAAAGATATATAGATATATAAAAGGAAAAAATAAAAAGACAACATTTGGGATTCTTTCTTAAAAGGTTGTGCAAGTTCTTATGTGGGATGAGATGCGAACAAGGAGAGGGGTATTCGGAGGGTAACTAAGGGGCATTATTTGAAGACGTTCTCAAAGCTGGGGACACTGATGCGTCTTCAGCTTCTTGATGGCCATCTTGAACTCCTTGCTGGACTTGTCCCACTTGTGGATGCCCGTGAGCAGGTACTGTTTGTCCACCTTGCGCCCCATGATCAGGTAGTGGTTGGTCAGGTTGTCCAGCTGTTGGCAGGGGCAGTCCGCCCCGTTCTTCAGGTACAGGACCAGCTTCTTCAGGTCCTTCTTCTTCAGGTTCCCGGCCTTCACAGACTTCTTCCTCTTCTGCAGGACCACCTTGCGGTCGGCGTTCTCCTGTGTCACCTCCTTGATCTTGGTCTTGAAGGCTGAGGGTGGGGGGAGAATGGTAGATGTTGAATGGACTGCATTTACACTTCATGCTTTTCTAACCAGTGGTCACTCAAAGCACTTTTTCAATGATTGCCTAACATTGACCCATTCACATACTGACGGCAGGAGTCAACCACGCAAGCTCATCGGGAGCAGTTAGGGTGAGGTGTCTTGCTCATGGACACCATGACACTCAGAGGAGCCGGGGATCGATCCAGCAACCTTCCGGTTACAAGTCGACCCACTCTACCTCCTCAGCCACTGTCAGTGCCCCAAGGGGCCGGCAGAAGGGGTTAGGGAAACATGTTGACGTTGTCTACACATACAGTATATGGGTGTTTTATCGCATGTGTTCCTGTAAGTTCTGCACTGACACAGGGACATATTTTCCGGGATTTACAACAAACCGTCTTATCTGATCTTATCTTAATATTCTGTTGGAAACCGTCGACCCAAAGGGAGAGCGTGCTAGCTTAATCTCTGTCAGTGTAGCACGCTAGTGAAGCGAGGGGATAGCTGCAAAGAGGCCAACGTTGCCCGAGGCCAACGTTGGCAAATAAATGAGTCATCTCTTCATGCAAGAGAAAGTTTAAGTCATTTAATTTAATTTGAAAAGGGAATGGAGGCAGCCAAGAGCAGGTGATAAAAACTGTCAGATTCGTGGTTTGGCTCGTATTGTGCAGGAATCCATGAAAGAAAGCTTTTTTTTTTGTAATTGCCCAGAGCAGAGTTATCTTTTCCTTCCTTGATCCACCGGAGAGGCTGGTTCTGTTAAAACCAAAGGCTCAGCGTGTTATTCATCCAAGCCCCGGAGTGACACCCCGGTCTGCTCGCCTCCCTCTGTTCCCCTTCCAGGCAACAGATGACAGGGATATAACCGGCGTTACCGCCTTGCTAGAGGCCACCGAGAACCGCCCAAAAGGCAAGAGGTCCTCCACAGGAAACACAAGGAAGACAAATGAGCAGATCGTTTGCAGAAATATTAATTGTTGCCTGGGCCTGGGACACATCTCCTCTGAGTTGCATTGGTGAACTGAAATCACATCCTGCAGAAAATCTTTCATTGAAAGACCTGCTGATTCAACTTTCAGGATTTATTCTTAGCAGCATGACTGATTCTTCTCCATCCGTCAGAGTATCAGATGAATATCCCATCGAGGCCACCCGTTGATATATGTAGTATATATCTGAGAAAAAAACCCAACCTGTTACATACAAATATACATCTTTGATTTCTGATGCTAGAGACTTGACTGAGCTGCTTATGGACATCAGAAGGCCAGAACGGAAATCCTTCAAAGTAGACTTTGCATCGATAGTGGAGTTGTTATCCGCTGGCTCGGACCAGGCCCTTGTTCTCCAGAGTTTAGCCCTTCCCAAATCCCGGCTTAACTCCTGATTTAACCCTAATAGGCCTGATCTTTCACTAAACTCTATTTAACCTCCTCTATCCTCTTGTTCCTCTTTTGAAACTGTGTCGGACTCAGACCCTGGTGGTCCAAATCCAGAGGCGGTCCACTCACTGACCCCGCCTGCCGACTTTACCCTGACCGAGCGGCCGCCCGGCCCTCCAGCCGACCTTTGTGCGTTACACACATCTCGTGACATGGTTTACACCGAAAGAAGAAGGGGGGAGAAGGTTTACATGCCAAGAATACATTAAAGGGATCAAATGTTCAGACGTAGCATGATCCGTGAAAGATTAAAGCGCAGACGGACATTTGCTTGAAAAGCCGTACATGAAACGCAATTTTATACACGCCGACAGTGGGAATCCAGTTCAGATACAAACCGACTGGTCGGCCAGGACATCCCCACCACACACGTCAAAGACTCAGTGTGTGGTGGGGATGCTACGTTTGAGTTCCAGTCAGCTCCGAGCCCCGCTTGTGTTGGTTGTTACTGACCCTGAGCCAAACGACCTCCACCCATACCTTCCACCGTCTATCTTCTCAGCACCAGTTCAACCGTTGGAGAAGAACAGAGCCCCCTTTTTCCAGGTATTAGTGGTGCACATGCTAGGAATTAGCTCCTCCATCCTTCTTTTCCAGTCCACAGCCTCCACTGAAGAGGCTTACTGTTTGAAGAAATTAGCCCCGATAAGGAGCGGGAGCGATAATGAGCAGCGAAAGCGAAGGGTTTCGGGCCCACCCGTGGAAGTAACTTCCACTTAACCTTCAAGTGCCGTCCCTTTCGTGCCGGCTAATCCCGCCGCCACGGTGAACTCTCCCTGCCCCTCGCGCCGCCTGTGTGTAATAATCCCGGGACAAGCCAAGGACAATGCCGCCGGAATATTATTTTACTTGAGAAGTAAACCGCCATTTTTTGTTGGATATCGTGTTTGGGAAAACCATCCGCCCGGGACCTGTAATCTGTATGTGATTAAAGTTCCTTTCTCAATAACTGTTTTCATTTTAGAGAAAACAAATGGCGGGGGATCAGTTGGACCGGCGGTCGGCGTTGTTGACACTGGGCTCGCGTCTCTCACCGCGTCCTCCGACGGCGTGCGGGGTCCTGTTCGCCGTTGTGTACGTTGGGGATAAATACGCCCAAGTCACCCGCGCTCCGGTATTGACATGCTCTCTGGCCGCGACAACGGCCAAAGCTAATTCAGACTCAGCAGCGAGGGCTCCGGTCCAGGGCAACAGACGCACCCCGTTTGGAATTAGACAAACCCAAACAAATACCGGACCGTAAAAGCTCCCCAAACAGGCCTGGCTTTGAAGGGAAAGTTGTTTTGTGTTTCTTTTACGGTCCACTTTTCAGCAACAACAGGACATGTTCCATCACCATCAAACCGTCTCCCCGTTGTCTCCTTGACTAATGACCCGCTCGAAACCACCCGGGGGCTGTAAACCCAGCAGGGGGGGGGGGGGGGTCTGGAGCCTGAGGGGCTGTTGGGGAGAGCGGGGGTGAGTCGGGGAAGATGGTGGGCGGGTTAATGAGCAGTAATGGAACGTGTCCGATTGCGATAAGGCCGGGCCGGGGAAGCGAGGCTCCTAAGAGAGGGGCCCCCTTCTGCCTTTCACCACATCCACGCGGCGGCAGAGGGGGGGGGGGGGCTGGTAATAGGGCTATGGGGCGGGGGGGGGGGGCAGGGGGGGGGAAGGGTAATTGAAGGGCTCTGGTTAGTTTTTGTGAAGATTAGGCGCTGTAAAATGCGGGTGAACCACGGATGGGAGTGGAAGCAGTCATAAATCGTCCCCTCGGCTAGGAAGAGGAGTTACAAGCTCGGCTGCTCGTGCGCGCTCTCACTCTCGTCCCTCTGGCGCGCAGAGAGACACTGGGGAAAGGCTACAGTGGATGAGGCCAACCTCCGCCACACTGAGCTGAGGAGGATGAATCACGCACATTATCAAGTAGAGTTTCCAGAACCTGCTTTTTTTATGGAGAAGCTTTCCAACAAAAAAATTATTTCCTCGCCAAGCGTGAAGCAAGCCGGGTTTAGCATCTGTGTTTTCCCCTCGGATTATCTGGTTCTATCGAGACGCGCCTTCAAGTAGGGAGGCCAAGTCCTTAATTAAAAGCAGGGATTTAGAAGTGTTTTGATAAATAGACATGTAATTACATAAAGGTCATAGGTCTACTCTGGCTGCGGACCGGGACGAGACACCATCCTGATCCCAGCTCAGTTCCAGAGCCGCGTGTCGTACATATGTAGTCCTTGTGTTTCTTATCGCTGGTTTGTCGTATCGGTTCACTTTCCCTGGCCCCGTTATTCTTATTGTGATCTTTCAAACGTGTGCGTATTGAATAAGAGGCGCTGTTATTTCTGGAATCAGACTTTTTATATTTGTAGTTATCGTCTGGTCAGTAATGGTGGCCAATAAAAACGAAAAAGTAGAGTAACTGAATCACAATCATGGCAGGGCTGCTTTTCTTTTGGGGGGGAGAAAGGAGGAAACCTTCCTCCTCAATTCGAATCATTTCATGTCAACGTTGACGTTAATCCTTTTCCTTACTTACTATTTGTGAATTATATTCATTGACAACAAATTATTCTGTGATTTCAATTTTTTTTAACCAAGCAGATTTGTTGACTCAAACAATGGAGACGTACTAAAAATACTAATAAAAATCGTGTCAATAAAGATCTTGGCAATAAAATTGTTCGTAAATGTTTGCCTCCTCCCATGGAACATATTTTCCTTCTCGGTTGAAGCCGGTTAAAAGTCTACCCTCCATGTCTTCTTGGGTTCGATGCCCACATACCCATCTGTCTGTGTATCCTCACAACACAGGCCCCTCACAAACCTATGACAAGCAATCAAAACAACATCTGTTTTAATCAGCGTCGAAACCAGACCAAGATGTGCCACTCTAACCCGGGATGGAGGCTAAGACACAAATGCTAGTTTACAGCGTAAACAACAGGGCCATTTATTAAACAACAGCATCTTTGAAGGCTATCTGTTTCCAATACGACCACGTGGTTGGAGCAGCGCGACAGAGCCATGCGTGGCTCGCACACCGGGGGTCTGACCCCGGTGAGCCAGCGCAAACACAGACTGCATTCGTGGGCCAGACGTGCGTCTCTCTGTGCACGTTTCCCTGCTGTCGCTGCCGGCTGTAAACCCACTCACCCCTAGCGCTGCGCGGAGCGACTCTGACGAGCGCCCTATGGCCGTTCATCTTAAAAAAAACATTCTTCGACCTTTTTTGTGGTTCTTCAGGGGTTTTTTTTCCCCCGTTTCACTCACATGCTCCCTGAGTCGACCCTCATGTCTTCCCACACATTGGGTTTCATTTCATTGAGATTTTAAATTCCTTAGAGTGAACGAGAGACAGAAACAAGCCCATGGTGCCCATTAATGGCTGACTTACATTTTCCAAAACACAAACCCATTCGGTATCTTTTAACAAAAACCTTTTTCGAGATTCTTTTAGGTCCCAGCTTCTTTTGTTTTGTCTTGTTTCCTTAATTTAATTCCCTGTACTTTTCACATGCAGCTGTCCACTGTTAGCCTCATGCTGTTAGCAGTTAGCCGTTAGCATCACGCTGCTAGCCCTACTGTGTCTCCCTGCGCTCTCCGCCTTTCATGTTTATGTGTGAAGCACTTTGAGGCAGTACTTCCAAATGTACTACATAAATACAGCTCACAGGTTGAGTTACTACAGGCCAGGGGGAGATATTTAAATAGGCCTACAGCTGAATGAAACCGGGCTGCAAATCTACTTGACTTCACAATCCCTGGGGGACCAACAATACATATTTAGCGGATGAAGAAGGCCTTTTTGTTTAAATTGCACCATATATTTTGAGTCATTTGGGAAGATTTTTTCCATTATTAGAGAGTAATATCAATAATCGTATAATTTTAAAAGCTTAAAAAGAAAGATGCCAGAAATGTTGGCGTGCTGTCCATGAGTGCAGGAAGAAAATATGAAGAAACTTTTTTCTTGCTAAATGCCTTGTAATGTTTTCCTCAATGATCCAAGCCACTTCCATTAGTTAGAGGTTATTAGTTAGCTGATCCAAATGTTATTAGTAAGCCTATCCACAGGTTATTACGGAACTGATCCACAGGTTATTAGTGAGCTGATCCACAGGTTATTAGTCTACCAAAGCAGACTGAACCTGCCTACACCAGTGAACCCAGAAGCCTGCTGTTATAAGAACGTTCTTTACCTGGCTTTGACCGACTTGCACAAGCAGAAAGTGAGAAGACAGACAGCCTATCAGATCTGGAGTGTGCGTGTGTGTGGGTATGTGTATGTGCGTGTGTGCGTACGTTTGTGTGTGTCTGTGTGCGTGTGCAAGTGTGTGTGTCTGTGTGTGTGTGTTTGAGTAGTAGAGAGCTTACCAAATTCGCTGGCACACATGTGTTCCAGGATGGCGTCTGTCTTCATTCGTTGTCACATGGAGGACAGACCTGAGAGAAACCTGCAGACAGCAGAAGAAGAAGGAAACACAGAAGAGAAGATGGTTTCCTGTTATCCACATGATTGATCGATCGCAGCGCACACCAAACTTATCACGTTGCGAGCAACCGAGAAACCTCGGCAGATGTTTCTGACAAAACCCGTCGGCAAGATATGTTATTCTTTCAAGAAATATTTCCTCTGAACCGGTGGAATATAAGTGGAACCAGGAGCAAAGCAAAAAACAAAATGGCGGATGTAACATTATGACTTGAAGACACGCACAAACAGACACACACACACACACACGCACAAACATCACACACACAACCACTTTCAAATAAGTGAATGCTGTAAGTCGGCCATAACTCTCTCTTGAAAACACATCTGTCGGCTCTTGTGGAGATGCTATCTGACATCTTTAGTGAGCGGGAGAGAGGGCGAGAGAGACAGAGAGAGAGAGAGAGACAGAAAGAGAGACCAAACGCTGGCCTCCCGTCCCCTGGGCCGGACGGTCACTGGTGACCTGACCTCTAGAAGGAATGTCCTTGAGTTTTATAACCAGCTGTAACTTAGAGCCGCAGTAAACACATGCTGCCCACTATCTGCTTCATCCACACAGAAAGAACTCCCTGCTCCTCCAGCAGTCTCTGCATAAAGCTAGTGCTACAGAGACGAGGCTCAAGCTAGCGCTACAGAGACAATGCTCATAAAGCTAGCGTTACAGAGACAATGCTCATAAAGCTAGCGCTACAAAGACAAGGCTCAAGCTAGCGCTACAGAGACAATGCTCATAAAGCTAGCGTTACAGAGACAATGCTCATAAAGCTAGCGTTACAGAGACAATGCTCATAAAGCTAGCGTTACAGAGACAATGCTCATAAAGCTAGCGTTACAGAGACAATGCTCATAAAGCTAGCGTTACAGAGACAATGCTCATAAAGCTAGCGTTACAGAGACAATGCTCATAAAGCTATCGTTACAGAGACAATGCTCTGGAAGGGAGACGCTACCTTAGCAGTCTCGGCCTAGACCACAGAGTACATCCATCTCTGTCTACACTCTGTCCATAACACCAAAAAATAATAAAAAAATATATTGTTTATCTTTCTTCTGAAATATATATTTACTGTTAGTCGCTTTGGATAAAAGCGTGTGCTAAATGCCCTGAATGTAAATGTCAATTTTTTTTTTTTTTAAATCCCGTTTCTGAAATTTTCCTTAAACAAATCGAATGCGTTATGAAGTCCCTGGGCGGAATGGAATTGCAGGAGACAGGACGGAGGACCGCCTCGGAGAGGAGGAAGAACAGTGGAGTCTCGATAATAATGTCGTCGCAGCGCGCCAAATCAAACCAGAAGGCTTTGCCGTTGAGGACGGCAATCACAGATTCTCCAGACGAAAAGCACAGACACATTTTCCTTCCTGCGCCAAGAAAGAACTAGTCTGGTGAAAGGGCGACGTGTAAATATTTCATGTGAATGGCTTCTTTTCTCTTGTTCAGAATGAATAATCGATTCCTCGCGGCCAAAGCTGAGCTGGCATCCCCGACCGGCGGTGATTCACTCCTGAAGTCGTTTAACAGGATCAACGGCATCTCAGCGCCAGATAGAACTAAATCTAAATCAAATAAATACTGGAGCATTGAATAGCACCTCAATTAACACTGTCCAGCCGGAATAGAAAAGTATAACACCAACTAACTTAATTCTTACATAAACGAGTGAAACCTAAAGGAAGAGTAACCCAATGATACTAGCTAATGGAAGAGTTACTAAATGATACTAACTAATGGAAGAGTTACTCCATGGATACTAACTAATGGAAGAGTTACTAAATGATACTAACTAATGGAAGAGTTACTCCATGGATACTAACTAATGGAAGAGTTACTAAATGATACTAACTAATGGAAGAGTTACTCCATGGATACTAACTAATGGAAGAGTAACTGAAATATAATAACTGATGGAAGAGTAACTCAAAGATACTAACTAATGGAAGGTAAACTAAATGATACTAACCTATGGAAGAGTAACTAAATTGATACTAATGGAAGAGTAAGAGATACCAGCTATTTCCAACTAATGGACCAAAGTACCAGAACAAGGCCTTCCCCTCCTAAAGTTGTTCTGGGGTCACCAGTTGTCCGCTACACGTGTCTGACACGGCCCAGATTGTAAGTGTCACCCAGGTGTAAACAGCTTGTGAAAACAGACGCCGTTGACACAGACACCACTGACATCCCCCCCAACGTTCACCCGTTTCCCTTTTAAAGTCATTATCACGCCTTTAGCATCCAGCGCTAAGCACTGTTAGCCAGCTCCTATTAACACCGGCCTGTGAGCTTAGCATGATCCAGCGCTGAGTTAAGAGCTGTTAGCCAACTTTAGCCGTTAAAAGCCGTTTTAAAGGTGGTTGGTCTCAAGGTACCACTAGGTCACCATTTGTCCGTCCAAGTCGAGCCCTGCCAATGGTTCATTTGAAAGGGGGGGGGGGGGGGGTAAAATGAAAGTTTGTTTGTGTGGAGTGAGGCTACATTAAATAAAACAGACCGAAGGGGGAGAGAGAGGCTAAAATAGGGTGAGAGAGAGAGAGTAATAGAGAGGGAGTGAGAGTGTCTCTTTTTCTCAGCTGAGAAATTTAGAGAAAGTGTGTGTGCGTGCATGTGTGTGTCTCTGTGTGTGTGTGTGTGTGTGTGTGTGTGTATGTTGGTGTGCAAGGTTGAGTGAGTGTATGTTGGTGTGCATGGTTGAGTGAGTGTGTGTGTGTGTGTGTGTGTGTGTGTGTGTGTGTGTGTGTGTGTGTGTGTGTGTGTGTGTGTGTGTGTGTGTGTTGTGTGTGTGTGTGTGTGTGTGTGTGTGTGTGTGTGTGTGTGTATGTGAGCGTGTGAGAGAGAGAGAGAGAGAGAGAGAGAGAGAGAGAGAGAGAGAGAGAGAGAGAGAGAGAGAGAGAGAGAGAGAGAGAGAGAGAGAGAGAGAGAGAGAGAGAGAGAGAGAGAGAGAGAGAGCCTTTAACAGGCCGTCTCTGTGTCCTGCTGGGCCTGGGTGGCGATCGCCCCATTTACTTAGCGCCCGGTGCTCCAACAGGTGGCGTCTGGAGACCCCCCCCCACACACACACACACAGAACTCCCTCACCCAGAACCTGTGTGGTCCGGTGGTCTCGCAGAACCGAGAGAGAGAGAGAGAGAGAGAGAGAGAGCGAGAGAGAGAGAGAGAGAGAGAGAGAGAGAGAGAGAGAGAGAGAGAGAGAGAGAGAGAGAGAGAGAGAGAGCTCTTTCTATCCTGGCCACACCACCCTGTCACTCATCTCCCCCCCCCACACCTAGACTCTTAACAACACACAGACGCACACACGCATTTTCAATCCCAAGCTTGCGTGCACACAGACACACACACACAACTAAACAGCCACACACACACACACACACACACACACACACACACACACACACACACACACACACACACACACACACACACACACACACACACACACACACACACTCACTCTATACCCTTGCAGACCAGACGCATACACCTACACACGCTTAAATACACACTCACACACACACCGACCAGGGCCTTGGATACAGTAAGCTCTGTGTTAGAGACGTTTACACTGGAGGGTGGGGGGGGGGGGGTGAGTTTATCTTTAATATGCCTCCCGCTGTGTTCTGCTGCAGATGTTGGCTATATTCATATTAAATGTAGGTTTAGAGCCGTACAATACGGTGGGGGATGATGGATGATGGAGACCCGGTCCCCTGGAGCATTATGGGTAATGTGTGCCGATGGATCGGCCAGTTGGATTCCCAGGCCCCTCTTGTTTAACTCCACACACACGCCCACACGCACGCGTACACGCGCACAAGCTCATACACACACAGGTACATTCACATGCACATGCATCGTACACACACGCACACACACACTTACGAACAAGCGCACACACACACACACACATGCACATGTACGCACACACACAGACACACACACACATGCACACACCCTCCCTCTCCACATTCATCCAACAAAGCATTGATTCCTTACAGGCTTTAGGAATCGAAACGGCGCCCAAGGAAGTTTTTCTCATCATTCACTCTCCCCATGTCCGTCCCCCTCTGACCCCCTGCTGCCACTGTCACCCCTCCCCTCCCTCCCTCCCTCCCTCCTCCCTCCCTCCCTCCCTCCCTCCCTCCCTCCCCCACAACATCCCCCCATCGACTCCACATGTGTCAAGCCTCCTCCCAGCGCCTCTCTTCTTGGTTCAGCTCTGCGTTCAGCGAGAGCCGTCGGGGGGGGGGGGAGAACGCCGCGCGGGGAGGCTAACTGGGCGACCGCGCGGACTCTGCTCCGTTCCACCTGGAGGTTCTGCGGGGGAACATCACTTCCATCTGGCCACTGAGACCGCTTGGAGCTGCTCCCAGTTTGTTGGTCAATAGCAAACGACGTCACCGGCCCTGAAGTCCGTGCCAGTGCTTACAACATGGAAATGGGATTACTGGGAAGGGAGAGGGGGGAAGGGGAGAGGGGGAGAGGGGGGGAGGAGAGGAGGGGAGCAGGGGGAGGCTTTCACCCAAAAGGTAAAGTTGTTGTGTTGTGGATTAAGAACAACAAACAGACCCTGGGAGAGAATTCTCTCACCCCCTCTCTCTCTCTCTCTCTCTCTCTCTCTCTCTCTCTCTCTCTCTCTCTCTCTCTCTCTCTCTCTCTCTCTCTCTCTCTCTCTCTCTCTCTCTCTCTCTCTCTCTCTCTCTCTCTCTCTCTCTCTCTCTCACATCTCCGACAAAGCAAATTTGCTGCTGCTCTTTTCTTGATCTAGGTATATATTTATATACATACATGTATATATATTTTTTTTTTACCTAAGTAATAAGATATACACACATAAACATTTGTGTGCGCACACATGTAAACACACAATCGCACGCACATATGCACACGACCGCTGCGCGCACAGACAGACACACACACACACACACACACACACACACACACACACACACACACACACACACACACACAAACACTTGTAGCGCATACATACAGTATACAATCACTACAGTTAAATAGAGTCCACTCGTCCAACGCCTAACGAAGAGCCCAGGAGGAAGGCTCTCCTGTGCGTCTCTAAAGTAACGCTGTACCTGTGGGGGCTCTTATGTCTGTAAACCAAAGTAAAGCTTTACCTGTGGGGTGGGTGGCCTGGGTGGCGTTGGGCGCCGTCATGGCGATGCACACGTCACCTGCGGGGAACCGATCGCAGGTGAGCATGTCGGGCCACGGGAAGCCGAACGACTCCATGATGGGCGTGCAGCCGTCGCGAACCGCCTCGCACAGCCAGCGGCACGGGAACACGGGGCGGTCCATGCACACGGGGGCGAACAGCGAGCACAGGAAGACCTGCGTGCCTGGGTGGCAGTTCTTGTAGACCAGGGGCACCCAGCTGCCCGCCTGCTGCTTGACCTCGGCCAGCGTCTCGTGGTCCAGCAGATTGGGCAGCAGCATCTGGGTGTAGCCCACGTTGTAGCAGAGCCTCAGGTCTTCGGGGATGTCCACGCACTGCGGGGGTTTGCCGTAGCTGCGGCCGCCGCCGCCGTTGTAGCCGTCCGGCTTCCAGCCCACGTACTCGTACTCGGACCCCCGGCAGGGCGACAGGAGTAGGACCAGGAGGACCGCCGCGGGGAGCAGGCTCCCCAAGGGGAGAGGCGCACACCATGGCCGGGACGATTACGCACAGTCACACGAGATATAAAAGGAGTGGATGAAAAACCACGAAAACCACTTTAGTGAGGAGAGAGGAGCCCTGAGCGAACAGCTCTCCTACATGGAGAAAGAGGAACCAACAAAACAAAGTGAGAGATGAAGTCCGCCCAGATACGTGGAGAAGGGTCTGGTGAGGGTCTTTCGAGGGTTCGGTGAAAGGCTTTCGAGGGTTCGGTGAAAGTCTGTCGAGGGTTTGGTGAAGTCCTCGGCAGCTGCTCTCCTCGGTCGGCGACTCGCTCACATCTGTGCTCCGGAGGTGAGGCTGGTGGGGCTCTGCGGGAGCGGAGGAGATTGTAAAGTGGGCGACGGCCAATGGGAGAGCGAGGCGCCTTTTGGCACAGCGCTGTCAATCATAGTGCGCAACTTCGCTCCGTTTTAAGAAAAAAACACGTCCCCCTCTTTGCCTCCACCTCTCCTCATTACCTCCCCCTCCTTCATTACCCCCCCCCCCCCGCCTTCATTACCCCCCACTCCTTCATTACTCCTCCAACCCCCCCTTCATTACCACTTTTTGGGCTCCGACAAAACAAACTCTCAAACTAAGTCCGGGTATCAAACCGTTGAATGACAACCGGCGGCCAACAAGAACATTAGAAGGACCGATGTTGAGAGCCGTCCTGACGTTGGTCCGATTTTACTGAAGATAGAATAATGATGATGATAATAATAATAATCGGCCGAGTAGTGAAGAATAAAACCTTAAGATAAAATATAATTACAAAAATATGGAAACAATTACAAAGTAAGAAATACAGCCTTGACAAAAATATAGCTTACACATAAATGAACATTAAACATAGGCCTGCATATAATAATAGGCTATATCCCGTTTATTATCCTGCGTGGCTGTAGATTTTATTCCTCAAACCGTACAGAGTATAAATGGACTGAATCAGTAATTAAAGGACTGTCTGCAGAGAGGATAATTTAACTAATTAACCTCGCATGCGGCAGGCCTATATTTGCTCAAGTCAAACGTCAATCTCCCTCCACGTTACTGTGGCGAGTTGATAATCGAAGGTGTTAATTACCTCCATTTAAATTAGCAATCATTTGCATTCCATTGTGTTGGTAATGAGTCAGTAATAATGGCTAAAAAGCTTAATTCGATATCTTTTTTTTAAAAATCCGATGTGTTGCATGGGCTCCACATCAAGCCTACTCTTAAACACTTTCCCCAACGGGCCTCATTTCTGTATCAAAGCGATGCAGTCACAGTTCAACACGCTGTTAACTGGGATCCACTCACTGGTCAGCTATGTTTATTAGAGGCATGCAGACCTTTTTCTGACACCTCCCTTAAAGACCGACAGCAAACACAGTGAAGATGCTTCTAATGAAGAGGCAAACATTTACTTTGACACAAGGTTTAAAAAAATGTCATCTACATAATCAAATTGAGTCGGATAGGAAGAAGCTACTTATGAATTTTGCTGGCCATTTCTTTATTTACATTTACATTGAGGGCATTTAGTAGACGCTTTTATCCAAAGTGAATTACAATAATTACATTTGTCAGAAGAAAAAGAAAAAATATATCGCTGTGCGTACAGTAAGGATGTTCATAGAACCAAGTGCCAAGCACTGAAAATTGTTAGGTTAACCCATTCCCTGTATACAACAAAGATAGCTAGGATAAGATGCTACACTACTCAGTACTATTTTTAAGTGTAAGGACGTACAACACATACAATAATATATAAAATTATCTAGTGTATCAGTGAGACGAATCTCAGTTTCATTTTGTGTATTGAAACCTTCTAACAACACAAAACCGTTAAACAGTGACGTGCCAAAGCTGTCGTGCACGCTCATAAAGCGATTCTTTATGGCTGCTCTCGCTCTCGTCTCAAACAAACAGTTGGGATTCCTGGAGGGGGGGTGGTGGTGGTGGGGGGGGGTACTTCACAGGCCGCCTCGCGGTACAAACTCATCTTCTGTTACCTCCAGGGCTAAACGACTCTGTATTACCGTTACTTAAGCAAACAAACAGTTCCCTCCTTATCTCTCCCCGGGGCCCAGACCGGTCTCCTTCTCAGACCCCCCTCCCACGCATGCTTGGGGTGCTCCCCCTCCCCGAAGAGAGCCGTAAGTCCACGCCGCCTGATAGAGCCGCCGGGCGCTCGGCGAGCCAACGCCGTTCATCTGGTTTACGTGGACTCCACTTAGCCACCGCCATCCGGCCTTCACACAGAGCCCACAGCTCCCACACCCCCCCCCCCCAGCTCTCGCCCGGACCCCCGACATGTGTTAGACAAGAACAGGACTAAATATTTGGACTTGGGGGACCTCGGTGGAAAGCAGAGTTTTCCGCCCCAAGAGGCCAGAGTTGTGTCTGTTCCCGTCTGTGTTTGAATCCCTAATCTCCCGTCCGTGTGCGCGTGCTGCCATGGAGGGGCCTCCCGCCGCCGCCACGCCGCCACGCCGCCACGCCGCCACGCCGCCACGCCGCCACGCCGCTTTGTCTCAGCCCGCCGCACTCAGGGGCTGAGTGCGGCGAGGATTGCTCCGGCACGGGTCCGGCTATACGGGGCGGGGTGGGGTGGGGTGGGGTGGGGTGTGTGGCTGCTTCTCGTCAGCTCACACTCGACACCAGGCGGGAGGGGGAACACGTAAACTCTTCCCCCCCTTTTAAAATCAGGGCGGCGCTTCTCCGAGGGGGTCTGGCGAGAGGGTCCGTGGGCAGGTCCCGGTCTTGGTGGCCCTCGAGTCAGGGGACCGCAGGGCATAGGGGGCCCCGACAGACAGAGGAGGGGAACCTACTGAAGGGCTCTCACTGCAGCAGAACATAGAGGGAAGGGATTTGTTTTGTTTTCGTTGAAGGTTTCGTTGTTGTAATTGTGTCGTAAAGAGTTAAGAATTAAGACAAATTATGGTCTACTTTTATTATGGGAAAAAGTGTGGGATAGTGAATAAGTGTGCGTTTGCATGTGTGCTTGTGCGAGTGTGTGTGTGTATGTCAACTCTTGCTCCTCATCCTTGCGGGAGGTGTTATTTCACAATGTTGTGAGTACCTCTGTATACCTGGACACACCTGTACCCGTAGGTCCCTGTATCTATGTAGAGGCATGTACCTGTATTTACCACTATGTACCTGTACTTATCTGCCTGTACATGTATTTTCCTCTCTATACCTGCATGTACATGTCGGTGTACTTACCTGTGTGTACATGTACAGTATGTGCATGTATGCACTTCTATGTACATGTATGACCATGTATGTACCCCCACTGTTGCCTGCTTTCGCCTACGACCTGCTCTGATAGTTTATCGTTTATTGCACATTTAACAGAGGGGATTTTAAAGGTTCTAATCGTGCACCTGGATGACGTGTTCAAAATCTTTTAAAAGTCCCTCTATTAAATTTCTTGCGTGCGCTGCATCACGTCCACCTCTGATTCCTCCAGCTGGCTTTAATTTGAGGCGAGCTCGGCCGACGATATATTGTGAAACAATAATACGATTGTGCAGTGAATAAGTAAGGGAGAAAAAACGTGCTGTTCCATTTCTCGCCTGGACCACATGACCACGCCCAGGTCCGCAGTCCTCCAATCAGCGGACACCAGGAGCAGCTCATTGTGCCTCTACCCCAGATCACCACGGTTACCAATCGTGGCGTTCTTCTGCAGTGCTTCGAGCGTGTTGTTGATGTTGAATTCGTAACGCACTGATTCAGAAATGTTCAAAGCCAAAGTGGTCGTCCTGTTATTGAACACACCCTTTGATCGTTATTGACCAATCAGGATCAAGTACTGAACCACACTGTGGTCTTAATTGGTATCGCCGGGAGCTCACTGTGGTGGTGTTTTAAAATACACAAGGGAGCCACAAGCATGGCTGTTACTCCTTCACAGCCTTTAACAAGGATTAGCTCAGTCTCCTTCAGCAACTAAGAGGTGAAGCACGGGACGAGGCCGGCATGACCCTGCCATGATGTTAGCACCTGACAGTCCTTTCAGAACTCTACCGGGATGTCATGACTTACCTGCTCATAGAAGATACTACCACTATATCACAAATCATCTATTATATCAGGACTCTTACTGTTGTACATTTCCTGACACTCGCTGTCATATCCCGACTGTCATATTGTGACTAAACTGTCATATCACAACTCTTTTACAATCATGACCACACTATTATATCACGACTCTGTCATATCGTAGCTAGACTGTCATACCATGATTATGTCATATCGTGACTAAATTGTCATATCACGACTCTGTGATATCATGAATCAAGACTTTCATTTTGTGACTACACTGTCATATCACAACTCTTTTACAATCGTGACCAGACTACCATATCACAACACTGTCATATCGTGAATACACTGTCATATCATGATTATGTCATATTGTGACTCAACTGTCGTATCAAGACTCTTTGATATCGTGACTAAACTGTCATGTCACAACTCTTTCATATTGTGACTAGACTGTCATATCACGACTCTTTCATCTCGTTCTCCGAGAGAACGATGGCATGAAACCAATCTCAAACAATGTGGGGGGAAAAAGCCAATGCTGTGTTGCCTTAGTCTAAAGTCAATGATGTGTCAGTGTGCCAACGTTTCAGAGCCAAAATGCCGTTTGAATAAGTCTGACCCTGAGTTGGGCTGCATGGGGGGGGGGGGGGGTCGGTGGAGGTGGAGGGTGGGTGGGTGTTATCTGGCCCACATAGCAGTGCTGTGAGGTCCCCTCCGGTCCCAGGCCCGCTGTGAGTCTGACACTCACACCACAGAGGAGGAGAAGAGAAAGCCCAGGATGAACCCTTAGCCCCAGACCGCCTCTCTAAGAGGCACAGCCATGGCTTCCTGCTCCCCTCTGCACCGCTGGGGGGCATTTTACAACAACAACAACAACAACAACAACAACAACAACAACAACAACAACAACAACAACAACAACAACAACAACAACAACAACAACAACAACAACAACAACAACAACAACAACAACAACAACAACAACAACAACAACAACAACATAGCTCTCTGGTGTTGCAGACCAGAGAGAGAGAGAGAGAGAGAGAGAGAGAGAGAGAGAGAGAGAGAGAGAGAGAGAGAGAGAGAGAGAGAGAGAGAGAGAGAGAGAGAGAGAGAGAGAGAGAGAGAGAGAGAGAGAGCGAGCGGATGTGAGAATGGAAATGAGAGAGAGAGGGAGAGAGAGAGAGAGAGAGAGAGCGTGAAAGAGAGAGAGCGTGAAAGAGAGAGAGCGATGGGAGAGAGGGGGGGGGAGAGCGACAGCGATATTGAGGGTCTTGTCCTTCCCCATCTCAGAGCTTCTCTCATCGCGGAGCCCGTCTCTCGCCACACCAGTCCTCTGAGCAGGCTGCTGTTGCTGTAAAAGCCAGAGAGGAATGTCTCAGCGTGACGTGGCAACACCCAGATTCATGAGGGATGAGTGTGAGCTCCATGTGGAGGCCCAACCACCTGATGCACCACAGCTACACCGGGCTGGTAGAGGCAGCATTACACCCTCCAGATATCCATCCAGCCTCTGTCCACCGGCCAGCTCGCAAGGCCCCTGATTCACAGACCGTGAATAGAGTCCTGGAGCTGAGTCACAGTCCAGTCCAGAGATTTGCGTTAACAGGAATTTAAAGGAATTTAAACAACAACACAACAACAGCTCTCTTTCTCTCTCTCTCTCTCTCTCTCTCTCTCTCTCTCTCTCTCTCTCTCTCTCTCTCTCTCTCTCTCTCTCTCTCTCTCTCTCTCTCTCTCTCTCTCCCCCTCTCTCTCTCTCTCTCTCTCTCTCTCCCCTCTCTCTCTCTCTCTCTCTCTCTCTCTCTCTCTCTCTCTCTCTCTCTCTCTCTCTCTCTCTCTCTCTCTCTCTCTCTCTCTCTCTCTGCTCTCTCTCTCTCTCTCTCTCTCTCTCTCTCTCTCTCTCTCTCTCTCTCTCTCTCTCTCTCTACCTATCATTCTCTCTCTGTCTCTCTCTCCCCCCCCTCTCTCTGTCTCTCTCTCTCTCTCTCTCTCTCTCTCTCCCCTCACTCCCCCTATCTCTCTCTCTCTCTCTCCCCTCCCTGTCTATCCCCTCCTCTCTCTCCTTCTCTCTCGTCTCTCCTCTCTCCGTCCCTCCTCTCTTCGCTCTCTCATCTCTTCTCTCTCTCTCTATCTCCTCTCTCCTCCCCCTACTATCTCCCTCCTCTCCGCTCTCTCTTCCTCTCCTCTCCTCCTCTCTTCTCCCGTCTCTCTCTCTCGTCTCTCTTCTCTCTCTCCTCTCTCTCTCTCTCTCTCTCTCTCTCTCTACTATCTCCCTCTCTCTCTCTCTCTCTCTCCCCCCACCCCCTCTCTCTCAGTCCTGCTGCTGCCCATGTGTCCTGTGTGTCCTCCGTTACGGGTCGGTGGGCGTCCTGTTCCTTTAAGACAGCACGGTTCGGACCACTTCCTCTCCTCCTTTATGGCGCGGCCTCGTCCACTGTTGTGGTCGCCGTGCCTCGTTGCTGCCCCTGCTCCGTCAGCAAGGCTCTTTGTTCTTAATCCTGCAGCAGTCAGAGCGACTGTGATCGATGGCTAATTAAAGAATGGGGCTTTATTTATTCGTTGGGGGAATTTGATATGATTACCGGTTGTTTGTGACCAAGTAAAGAAAAGGTCTCCATTCAAACTGCATACTTTCCCAGGCCCATTCGCCACCTAGAAACAAAGAAGGCCATTTTGAGACATTTCTATATTATATCTACTTATATCTATTCATGTAGATATATATAATTAAAGATATTTATGTATATTTATATACCTACAAGCTCTGCTGGCTGTCGATTGGTCAGTTTGGACTCTAGATTGAAGATGATTGGTTATATCTGAAGAGTGGCTCATTGATTGGACCGTTGACCGCCATGTGACCATTGAGCCCGGCGCTTCCCATAGGAGTGAACTGTAAAGGTGGATGAGTTGAGGTGAACGTGGTGTTGACCACACCCATGCATGAATGCTCCCTTTAGCACCCAGATCTGTGACAAAATAACAATGAGCTAACGAGTGTGGCGACGTTTGCAGTCGCGCCCTCGTCATCATCCTCCTCCCCGAACCACAGCGTCCTGGAGGGAGTGAGACGGCCTCTTCACAGGGAACGCCGTGTGCTGCTGTTGTGACCGACAGGACAGAGCTGGAAGTCTGGAAGTCGTTGCATCCCCATCTGGTAACACACACGATTAGCCACGGTCACTACTTAAAGAACAGCCCATACACAACGCCCATATACCCACGCAGAGGCAGGGGGACACGGGGATGAGGGTTCAGGGGAAGGGGGTCGCTCCCACCGCGACTTGCTGTCGCTCTCCTCCATCGCTGGTGGACGCTTCCATAGGACAAACCAAACAATCCCTCGCCCCGGCCCGCAGCCGTCGGACTACACCACCCCTCAGGGGGAAGTAGTGGCCTGTAGTGAGACTCTCTCTCTCCTCAGTTCTCTCTCCTCCTCTCTCTCTCTCTCTCATCCTCTCTCTCTCTCTTCTCTCTCTCTCTCCTCTCATTCTCTTCTCTCTCTCTCCTCACTCTCTCTCTCTCCTCCTCCCTCATCTCTCTCCTCTTCTCCCTCTCTCTCCCTCTCGGTCTCTCTCTCTGCTCTCTCTCTTCTCTTCTCTCCTCTCTCTTCTCCTTTCTCTTCTCTCTCTTCTCCCTCCTAACCCTAACCACACCACCGGACAATGTGCAATTATGTGTAATATTTGTTAAATAATTTTCATAATCCTTGACTCTCTGGTTTCTTTTTTTTTTATGTGCAATTTAATAGTGTTCAACTTTTAAAATACTTTTTTTTTACTGTCTATGTTGTTGTTGGTCCTCAATTCTAATTCTATGTTGACTTCAATGAGCTAACTGGAATCAGTGGATTCCAAAGGGGATGAATAAAGTATTCTACTTACCTTTACTCTACTTACCTTACTTACTTACACTTTACTTACCCTTACCTTATTACTTACTTACTTACTTTACCCTTACTTACTTTACTTAACTTACTATACTTTACTACTATACTTACTTATTACTTTACTTACTACTTTACTTACTTACTTTACCTTTACTTACATTTACTTACTATACTTACTTACTTACTCTTACTTTATACTTACCTACACTTCTTAGCTTTACTTACTTACCTTACTTTTACCTACTTACTTACTTACACTTACTACTTTAACTACTTACTTTACTTTACTTACTTACTTACTTACTTACCTACCTACTTATTTACTTACTTACTTACTTTACTTACTTACCTTGCTTACTTCAATACTTACTTATACTTACTTACTTACTACTTACTTA
>OLKM01000499.1:35721-130721 GCA_900291075.1 Melanogrammus aeglefinus | reverse complement strand
ATATGCATGGGGATGCGCATTTGACATGATTATGCGTGTGTATGTGTGTTTGGCTGTGTACCAATGTGGGTTTGTGTGTGTGTGTCTGTGTGTGGGTTTGTATGTTTGTTTGGCTGTGAACCTATATGTGTTTGTATTTGAGTTTGTGTGTGTGTGTTTGTGTGCGTGCATTCAACGTGTGTGCTTACAAATGGGTGCGTGGTTGTGTGTGTGTGTGTGTGTGTGTGTGTGTGTGTGCGTGTGTGTGTGTGTGCGTGTGTGTGTGTGTGTGTGCGTGTGTGTGTGTGTGCGTGTGTGTGTGTGTGTGTGTGCGTGTGCTTGTGTTTTCTACTTTTACGTTGTTGGCCTACACTGTTTTCCAGCAAAAGATGACAACAGCAAAAGATGACTTTCTGTCAATCCCGATGGAAAAAAAAGGGAATCAAAATACAGAATTGTGTATTCAGGCACATTGACCACAGCCTTGTATATCGTGTCTGTGGTCAGTTGAAAGCCGTCGTGTCAGGAGTCTTGGGTTCGGAGGGACACAGGAACTGGGCTGAACCCAGGGGGCTTTACAGCAGCCATCTGATAAAAAGACTCCGCTAAACAGGATATTAAACAGCTAATAAACATTGAGAGGCATGTACGCTCGCTCCTTAAATGCTTACCAGGCAGTTTGAGGTCTGAGGGGATTGTTTGGATTTCCACAGGGTATACTGAAGGAACGGGGTGCCCGCCACATCTGATGCGTTCAGGGGCTCCGAGGTGAGAAAATAATCGTTGCGTCATTACGCTGGCAATTTGGCGGTGGGGAGTTTCGGTGGGTCCTGAGTGGCACACGCACGCACGCACACACACACACAAACACACACACACACACACACACACACACACACACACACACACACACACACACACACACACACACACACACACACACACACACACACACACACACACACACACACACACACACACACACACATATACACTCAGACACACACACACACATACACACACACAAACACACACACACACACACACACACACACACACACACACACACACACACACACACACACACACACACACACACACACACACACACACACACACACACACACACACACACACACACACACACACACACACACACACACACACACACACACACACACACACACACGCACACAGCCCCATGCGTAGCGCCTGACAACCGGCAGCCTACAGCACGCAGATGGAATATAGCTGTGGAGCAGTCGTGTGGTAGAGCACTTTTACTACTAGTGTGACCCTTCTAAGATATTTATTCAGCTGAGTGCCCCCTTCATGGCACGAAACATTTTTGGGAGAAGAAAAATTATATATTATATAATATGTTAAATGAACATAAATAATGCATGTGCGTTCTATCTGTCAGTGTAAACATGAACATTAAAATGGTACAGATACTCACAATTTAGTAAGATAAATGGGCCTGTGCTTCATGAAACAGACCCTTGCTAATTTCTCTTGGAAAAAAAAAAGGACAACGCCAGGGGTGTCTCCTCCTGAAACTGATGACAGTTAGGTGTTCCTGGATGCGCTTTTCTCCTGGATTTCAGATTAACATTTCAACCACTTTTTCGGTTTATTTATTTACAGAGTGCTCCCTGCCGTACTCTAAAGTATCCACACCCGGGAACCACTGCTGTGGAGAGCATAGACAGAGCGAGCAGCTCCCTGTAGCATTGGGGACGGTAACGCGGTCAGCGCTACTTCAGATCGCTCTTGGACTGCGTGTCGCAGTAATACCACCCGATATATAGCGACGTGCGCAGAGCATTAAAGGACCGGTCGTTTCCAGATGTGTGCTGCTCTGTTCTGTATGTTGAGAGGCCACGGGCCTGTCAGCGGGTCGGCCCCTCGCTGTGTCGCTTTATGACCGATACAGCAGGGGGGTGTGAGGGGGTGCTGGTGTGGAACAGGGTCGCTGGGTTTGTAAGGACTGCGGTCCCTTATAATATCAGCTGGTCCCTATACCTCGAGGGCCCCGTGACCCCCTTATTAGGTCAGAAACCCCCACTTCTTACACTGTTGTGACACTGCTTCCCCGCACATTGTCCAAACCACTGACATCAAAGTGGTTCTTCCTTGTCAGCGTCATCTGCCTGTAATACCAGTTTACCAGTGGGGCAATTAGCTTAAGGCTACGAACCATTAGGCAATCGGGCAGTCGAGTGATCATCCTTGGCCTTCCCTTTACCCTATCATTTTCTTTGCGTGTATGTGTGTGTGTGTGTGTGTGTGTGTGTGTGTGTGTGTGTGTGTGTGTGTGTGTGTGTGTGTGTGTGTGTGTGTGTGTCTGTGTGTGTATGTGTGTGTGTGTGTGTGTGTGTGTGTATGTGTGAGTGTCTGCTTGTGAAAGAATATATGTATGGTGGTTGTACATTCGTATGTATTAAGTACGTAATTATATATGTATGTTTGTATGTCAGTATGTATGCGTATGTATGTATGTATGTATGTATGTATGTATGTATGTATGTATGTATGTATGTATGTATGTATGTATGTATGTATGTATGTATGTATGTATGTATGTATGTATGTATGTATGTATGTATGTATGTATGTATGTATGTATGTATGTATGTATGTATGTATGTATTGTATGTATGTATGTATGTATGTATGTATGTATGTATGTATGTATGTATGTATGTATGTATGTATGTATGTATGTACGTCTGAGTGTGGTTTGTATGTATGTATATTTGTATGTATGCTGTTGATACGCTGTGTGTCAGACGGCTACAGACCATTCCTGGACAGCACCAGCGGTGGTTTTATGGCAGAACAAGAGTCTCAGAGCACTTCATAAGAGCAAGGGTCAGAACCGCGGCTCTCTGCTTGTTTAGACTGGAGCTCTCCTGTTCTTTTCCGCCTCGCCGACTTCATGGTGTGGGTTTGAGAAACAAGCCGCGTCTTCGGGGCTAAACCCAGACGACTTCCCAGTGTTGAGACTTGACTCTCCGGTACCTCTGAAGAGCCTTTGAAACGCAAAACAGGAAATGTTTGTGTTCAGGCTCTGAACAAAAACCTTTCCCCTTTTTTTGTGTGTGTATTTGTCAAGGGAATAATGGGAGAAGAGTGAGAGGCCCCCTCAAAAAGTCTCTTTAAAACGGTACTGACCGCTGAGGAACCCGGGGTTTGGCTATAATGGAGGCCGTTTTGTAAGGGTGGCTTTTCCCTGCAGGGCTTGTCTGGGACCGGAGCGGTTGGAGTGATTCCCTCTCTGGACAAAGGCGTTCCCTGTCTGTGGAGACATCAAGGCGCGACATGGGCGCTGGCTAGCGCGACCCCTATCCTTAGGTTATATTTTGAATTATCGCTCCCGATGCTAGAGCCGTTATCTTGACGGTTACGAACGCGTTAATCACACCTCATGGGATCTCCAAATACCTACACACGTCCATAGCACGCCTGATGAATTGGCGCACCATAAAAGAGAAAACATAGGCCTATATCCTCCACCGGGTTTGGAAACATTTCCCTCGTCAATCATGTGCTAAATTAACGCGGCCCGCTTTCCCCATTATGGTGAATTAAGGCCTGTGCTAAAACATGAAATGAGACCGGGCCTTTTTGTCTGAAAACCCTGTAGAAGCGTGAACCTGCCCTCACAGTCCGCCTACGAGGCAGCGAAGGCAGTCGGTCATAACTCCGGCGGCGAGGTTAGAAGGGAAGGTTCCCATTGGCTCTCGGGAGTCGATGCATGCTTAGCGTGGCAGGGGGAATGAGCTGCCTGCCAGGAATTCCTTCTCACAGAGCTGGCCGCGGGTCGCCGGAATTACAGGAGGGTAATTGCGGTCGATCTATAGAAACGAAAAAGCTAAAACAAAATGAAATAGCAGTTTTACTCCTGTGCTGTGTTTTGTCTCCTGGCTGGAGGAGGGTGAAAGGGGGGGGGGGGGGGGGGGTTCAAGACGTGTGTTTGTGTGCATGCGCGTGAGCATGTTTCTGTGTGTGTCTGTGTCTGTGTGTGTGTGTGTGTGTGTGTGTGTGTGTGTGTGTGTGTGTCATGTGCAGCTTGTGTGTGTGTGTGTGTGTGGTTGTGTGTGTGCGTGCTGTGCGTGTGTGTGTGTGCGGTCGTGCTGTGCTGGTGCTTGTGTGTGTGTATGTGTGTGTGTGTGTGTGTGCGTGCGTGTGCTGCTGCGTGCGTGTGTGTGTGTGTGTGCTGTGTGTGTGTGTGCGTGCGTGCATCTGTGTGCGCGTGTGTGTGTGTGGTTGTGTGGGTGCATCTGTGTGCGCGTGTGTGTGTGTGATGGCCGGTGTGGGAGAGAAACACTAATGAGCACCATTTGGGTCCTTCATTTACAACACATGGCAGTTAACAGCCCAGGACAATGGTTTTACTGCTGGGCCCGCTCGCTAATGGAACACTAGAACGCGGCCCGCTAAACGACCACTTCTGGCCACAGTCTGCGACTCAGAGGCATCGAGAGCCGTGCCCAGTAAACACTGCCCCTCTGCAGGGAAAGTGGACGCCTGAACTTGTTAAGGCCTTTCTGTTTCAGTATGGTAGCATTGTTTAGGGTTGGTTCAAGTCCCCAAAAGGGGCATAATCACTGGTTTTCCTCCTCTAAGTTATATGGAGTGACAATTCGTTTTTATATATTGCACATTTTTTTCGATTAATCTCTTCTCGTAGAAAATATAGTTAAAGGAGAAACATTTTGATCGAAATAATGTATATGTATATTGGTCTAGATATTGGGTATAAAACATGTTGTCACATGAGGTAAAACACATCAGGTAACAAGGTCCGTTCCAAACCTCCTTTAATTGACCTCAATGGTTAACGTCATGAGGCCAAGGAAAGATGTGAGGGAGAATTCATATGGCCTTAGGAAAAGAAGAAAATTAATGTAGGCTACCAGTTACAAAAGGGAAAGGAAATGTTAAAACTGATATGGGTCGCTCAATCTAGCACTCCTATCCACGAATGATTATGGACATAGATCCCAATCACCATGATTTATCAAAAGCCCCCTACAATAGGTGCATTTGTCAGAAGAAATTACGAAGAAAGTATGACAAAAAAAATGGTTAGAAAATGAATCACCTTCCAACGCTTAAATAATAAGATCTGATATTATAAAATATAATAAAAAAAAATTACAACAACAGTGAAAGTCATTTGTTGTCTCCTACTCGTGAAAGTGAGAACGGTCGATCTCGGAACGAATGTTTCCTTCCCCCCGGACGGTCTACAGAGCGGCACCGGCTAGCAGCTGCTACTAGCGGAAGATAAACACAGTGCTGTCAACATGGCAGAGGTAAGACAAACACCCCCGAATATGACCATATTATGCCTTCATCACACAACCTATCGTTCACAAATCATCTCTAACAACGAGTCGTTTATTCGGTAGTGCTTTAGTTCGGATGTTATGTCGGAGGATCGGCGCGACGGCGTTAGCCTCCGTTAGCTTCGACCTTAGCTTCGTCTGACGAGCCCCCGTTTCTGTTTCTGTTTTTCTCCTTAACTTCATCCACGTCTCACGTCCAGGTCGCGTTGCAGATGTCGCACTGTGGTGTCGGGGTTGAGTGGTGAGGGTGAGATGGGGGGGACTGATGGATGAGCCTGTGGCCCGGGGACAGTAGGGCTCGGTCCCGGATGTTAGAACCAGACACAGATGGGTTAATACTGCATTAAAATAGTGAAGACATGTCGTTTAATACTGCATTAAAATAGTGAAGACATGTCGTTTAATACTGCATTAAAGTAGTGATGATGCATGGTTTAATACTGCATTCAAATAGCGAACACACTTGGTTTAATACTGCATCTAAAAACGGATTCACAGTCTAATACTGCCTTAAAATACTGAAGACATACCGTTTACTACTGCATTAAAACACTGAAAACACTTTTTTAATACTGCATTAAAATACTGAAGACAGATAGTTTAGAACTGCTTTAAAATACTGAAGACACATAGTTTAATACTGCTTTAAAATTCGGAAGATACATGGTTTAATACACATTAAAAGGCTGACCACATGTTGTTTAATACTGCATTAAAATTCTGAATACCGAGTGTTACAATGTGGTTTGCGTGGTTTCTCTTGACAGTTGGAGGGTTTGAGGTCTTGGCTTGCTGTTGTCATTCATTGAAACGAATCACCATAATGATTTGATTATATTTTATTTGTAAGGTTTCATACATAATGGTTTGTCAACGTCGTTGATATAAAGGAATGTGCCATCCAGGATACACAAAAGATATTTCTTTCTGATATGTTGAAGCAGTAGGAGACATGAGATACCGTTTAAACAGCACATCCGTACAGGATGTTGAGTAAAGATATTACATTACATACAGATATCTTCTTCCTATGTGATAAGAATTGGCTTTGGCTGGTCGGCCGGTTGACATTGTTGAATATCCGATACAATAAGGAGTGAAGTTCAATGGAAACAGAATACATTTTAGCGTATGTGGATTTGTTTTTGCAATCGTTGAATGACCTCTTCATTTAATTTAGCTTGTATGTAGGTCTCGTGTTTTTATTTTATAAAACAATTAAATTGACTTGAATGTTGAGAACACAGAATCAAATAATACAAAGTAAAATAGACCTCAAGTTAAAAGGTATTGAGACATAATTTCCATTGAAATGAGAGGGTAGCAGACACAATATTAAGTGATATTAAACAGTCTTATCATAATGCATCCAATCAATTCATCTTTATTGATTTATTGGATAATAGAAGGTAGGCAAATGAGGGCATGAATTCTAAGATGGTGTATTGTGTTGCATTGATTATATTCAAAGTTGATGAACATAATGCACACCGAACCCCCTTTGACCAAAGACGCCGTCTTTGAAAACAAAAAGGGAGTGTTGTCATCATCAGTCGCTGAATCAATGCATCAATCCAGATTAATGTACTCTTGTACCCAGGATTCATTGTGGTACAGCATAAGGGAACTCTGCTTTTTATAGCTCTTGCATTGATTACGTCTCTATGAGTCATCTGGGCAGCAGTCAGTGGGTAATGCAAATGACCCATCTGGGATCAATAACGATGATCTTATCTTAACGACGTTTCAAAAGTAATCACGAAAAAGGTTTAGAGATTTCATCGCGAAAGAAGCCATGGAAAACTAAACCCCCCGTGCCTTATGAGGTAACCGATGGAGTGGCTGTGTCTGCTTAATGCTACCCACCTCTGAGGCGCCGCGTCTCCGCGCTCTGACTCCCATCGCCTCCCCCCCCCCCCCGCCGCTAGCGTGTCATTGCAGGGCTGATTGAATCTGCTGTGCCTCCCCCTCTATCTCCAGACACACAGCCTGCAGGACCTTGGGCAGCAGGCGGCCGTGGCTGCCAAGGTGTTCATCCAGAGAGACTACACCAACGGCACCGTGTGCCAGTTCCAGACCAAGTTCCCCTCCGAGCTGGAGGGCCGGGTAAGGGAGCTGGTTCAGACCTCGCGTCAGGGGCTCAGTGTGCCAACACCTGAGTCGATCGAAGAAGAAGAAGAAGGGGCTTTTAGAGTTGTAGTATTATTTTATACTTTGTGTTTTAAGGCATGGGAATCAGACTCATAAACCACTTGGGATTTTCTTTTAAATCCAGTGCTTTTCTTAAAGCAAGTTGGAATGACCTACTGGAAGTGCATACACCCTATGATATTTGAAAGTGAAATTCAAACTTATTAATTTGAATGTGGGCTGCAATTTTTAGTATACATCTATCCCAAGCAATGCCTTGTCAAGTCTCAAGGCTCAGATGATTTGAGAGACACCAGTGTTAAATCAGCTGGGGAGTAACATTTGATTTTCTCTGACCCAGAAGTCGTACTATGTTATAGCGGACCTATGATCCAGAAGTCCGACTATGTTATAGCAGAGCTCCTGATCCAGCAGTCCTACTGTGTTATAGCAGAGCTCCTGATCCAGCAGTCCTACTGTGTTATAGCAGAGCTCCTGATCCAGCAGTCCTACTGTGTTCTAGCAGAAATTCTGGGTGAGATGGCACAGAGCCTGGACCCGAAACCTGAAACTGCAAGGTTTTTTCCCCTGTTTTTTTTATGCAGATATTCTACCGAAGAAAGTATCAAGCCACCTGTTAGTCGAACACAATCACAATGCGTCACGCATGGCAGGAAGTTTGTCCTACACTGGGGAGTTGCAACTTGCAATATTTACATGTCTAAACTTGTCTTTATTTTAACAATCTAAAAAGGCAAAATGCTTCCTGGCTAGGTGAGCCATAGAGACTGCTTCATAATCCCATATCTGAGCACCTCCACCTGGGCTACCACCAGGCTTGGCCTCTGATCCCATATCCCAGCACACATGGGGTTGAGCAGCCCGCTGTCCTCAGCTGAACCTGGTGGTGGTCGGGGCCCGGTTCCTGGGGCCCGCTCTGTTAACGATGGGGCCGAGGAGTGGAGGAGTGGAGGGGACTGCCCTGGGGAGGCAGCAGGCTCTGGGCGAGCGAGCCAGGGAGGGGGGGGGGGGGTGGTGGCCAGTGATGTAGTGGAGCAACGTATGCCCCAGGTCAGAGGGGTGGCCAGCCAGCACTTGGCAGACTTCACGCCACTTCCCTCTTGATGGGGTGGTCTCCGTCACACTCTGCTGTCCCCATGTATGGATGCATTGCGCCCGCACACACACACACACACACACACACACACACACACACACACACACACACACACACACACACACACACACACACACACACACACACACACACACACACACACACACACACACACACACACACACACACGTACGTTGGTTTCAGCTGGGTGAACACATTCCCCCTAGAACCCAAGGGCTGCAATGCCCAGCCTTCATAAAACCTTTTTTTTACGAAGGCTTCAAGCGAAGTTGATCAACTATGCGGTGTCCTGCCAAGACGCTGTTGTTAGATTGTTTTTGTGGAAAGTTATTTATGGTATTTTTTGTGGCTATGCTTGTGATTCCAACATCTGACTTAATGTCTTATTATATTGTTTTATCCTCTGGCCTGCTGGAACACTGAGAAGGAGGCCTTGGATGGGCCAAACTGTTAATCTATTTAACATAAAAACTAACATACTAGGGGGGGAGAAAATGCAAAGTGAAGACAGGTGAAAAAGTTATTTAGTTTCTCTCGGTCTCTTCCAGCTCTTGCTATGCTCACTTCATTTCCCTGACTCGCGTTCCCATATAGAGACGAATGACTCGTGACAGCCTAACGACAGCCTAGTTCATACTGCACTACCACATCATTTACACCAGCTCATTTAACCTAATGGATCGCGCCCTGGGAGGACGACGTCTGAGGGGCCTGCTCTTCCTTCCCTCTGCTTGGCTCCAAAGAGCGGTGCTGGGCGAGGCCCCCGGGGACCTGCACACACGTAATGGGAACCGGCTCGGCCCATCAGACATGCTCCACGTTATTTGCCTCCAAATTGAGGGGAAACGGAGCAGAACGAAGCGCCTCCACAGCGGGCACGGGACGCAGGGCCGCGGACGACGGGCTGGGATTCAGCCGGGCTGCGGTCCTCCCTCACAAGGCAGGGGTATGGGGGGGGGGGGGGGAGTGGGGAGTGGGTGCATTGGTGGGGACACGGTAGCCATGCTGGTGGAGGTTGCGGTCATTGTGGGGGTAGTGGTGGAGCTGGTGGGGGTTGTGATATTGGCTGTAGAGATGGTTGCGTTGGTGGTGGTGGTGGTGGTGGTGTAGATCGAGGTGGCGGTCGTTGGTGATCGGGGCGGTGAGGGTGTATGTTTAAGCGATGGCGGTAGAGGGTGATGGCGATGGAGGTCTTAGGGATGGGGCTGGTGGAGTGGGTTGTGATGGAGGAGGAGGGGGGTTTTGCTGGTGCGGGTGGAGAGACGGCGACGGTGATTGGGGAAGGTGGAGTTGGCGGTTTTGTTGCTGATGGCGGTGGTCTTGCTGAAAGTGCTTGATAACGGCTGCTAGTTGGCAGGCAGTTCCTCGACATTCCTCCGAGTTTGTGGTCACGTGACCACCGAGGCTGGTGTCACATATCACTGCAGCTGAAGGCGCAGCCAGCCTAGCCTGGGTAGATATTGATTAAATGGTCTGGCGTAGGCCGGTTATTCGAGAATATCCTTCTCAAATAAAAGTCGTTGTATGCAAAAGTCTGCTGAGGTCGGCGAAATTCATGATAAAGTATTTTCTGGGTTGAGCAACAATAAGATTGTTGTTTCCTAGCATTCTTTCTCCGTCTCCCTTTTGCCCTTTTTACTCTCATTCTCTCCGTTTTCTCTCTGGCCTTAACCCAGGACTGGATTGCTCTCAATCCCTCATCCCTCAAGACGGATGGTTTAAAAGCCATCAGTGTGCAGCAGAGCCACCGGGAAACTCGGAGTGCTCTCTCTCTCTGCATAAGCAGCGAGCACCATGCGTCAGATAACTGGAAACGGTCCCGGGTTTACCGTTGGACGTTGGTTGTTTGAACCGACCCGGGTGTTAAGATGAAACATGTGTGGAAATCTGGGCTGAGCGTCCAAATTATTAAAGTACCACGGGGGAAAATACGGTTTGTTCTCTGTCTAAAAAATTACAGGGGGGGAAAGGCTGCCAGCTCATTTATCTCGTAATTATCGAATCCGAGAATCTCTGCAGTTATTTGGGCGGGGCGGAATACCTTCCCTTTGGATTTATTTTCTGAGTTTGATTGATTCGAGGGCGTGCGGCCCTTTGAAGCTCGACCCCAGTGTTGGGTTTAGAAATGTCTTGGGGACCCTAAATGTTGACGCTGTTACAACCGCCTCTGCGCACATTGTTTTAACTCTGCAGTCCTTGTCAACGTCCCAAGGAAGTAGTTAGCAGTAGTTTGCTTGTGGCATGCAAGCATTACTCTGCATTCTGCATAAGGAACCTTTGCCTGCATATTAGAGATGTTCCGATACCATTTTTTTTCCCGTTCCGATACCATTCTGATTCCTGAACTTGGGAATCGGCCGATACAAGGGTATATACCGATACAGAATCTAGCATTGTAACTGCTAATAGCACTGGTTCTTATGGAAGGGTTCTCTTAAGAAGACAGCAATGTATAGTCGGTTCACTTACTGTTGACAATATTATTTTTCAGAACAAGATCATTTACTTTTATAATTGAATTATGATAATACATTTACTTTACTTAAGCGTGAGCATCGCTGTTTTTCCGACTTGGTAGCTCGGACGCACGATCTTATTCAGACTTTCCACTCCGACCGCTAACCAAAGCAGCTTACCACCGTAGTGTTTGTGATATTCTTTGACTTCCTGTTTTTAAGCTAGGCATGTGATGGTATCAGATCGGTGCTTTGAAGTGCATGCTCGGCAATACCCGATACTGCCTATCAGAGGAAATTTAGATATGGGTATCGGTACGAGTTAGAGTTGGGCGATAAATCGATTTTAAATTCGAATTTATGGTAAAATAGTATTTATGGTAAAAACGATTATTAAAAAAAATTTAACGTTATTTTTTTTCTTACACTGAGGCACGCAGCAGAATGGGAGATATGTCATATATTTTTTTTTGTTAATCATTTTTATTTTTCAAATAGAATCCAAAATTTAAAAATATACATATATATTGGGCATTTATAGCAAAACAATTTTTTTTTTATTTTGGGCAAATCGCCCAGCCCTAGTGCGAGTCCTCATGTGTGGGGTGTTGTGGTTCCAGATCGAGAAGACGCAGTTCGAGGAGACGGTACGCACGCTGAACAACCTCTACGCCGAGGCGGAGAAGCTGGGGGGACAGTCGTACCTGGAGGGTTGTCTGGCCTGCCTCACCGCCTACACAGTCTTCCTATGCATGGAGACCCACTACGAGAAGGTAGGCCCCCTCACAGTCCCCTCAGACACACCTTGTTCCTCTTCATGGAGAGACCCACTAAAGAAGGTAGGCCCCCCCTCAGACACCCCGTGTTCCTCTTCATGGAGAGACCCACTAGAGAAGGTAGGCCCCCCCTCAGACACACCGTGTTCCTCTTCATGGAGAGACCCACTAGAGAAGGTAGGCCCCCCCTCAGACACACTGTGTTCCTCTTCATGGAGAGACCCACTAGAGAAGGTAGGCCCCCCCTCAGACACACCGGACACAGCCTTTTCTGTCGTTCAGCACTGTAATCTGGACCACTTCATCCACACCGAGCCAAACCAGAAGCATCCTTCCTTCATCCTCCGTCCATCATTATGGCAACGTTAGGAGAGGAGACGCACACAGGGACACTAGTATACCATGTATAACTGGACCAGGAGACACTAGTATGACTGGTATACCATGTATAACTGGTGGACCAGGAGACACTGGTATACCATGTATAACTGGACCAGGAGACACTGGTATACCATGTATAACTGGTGGACCAGGAGACACTGGTATACCATGTATAACTGGTGGACCAGGAGGACACTGGTGTAATACCATGTATAAACTGGTGGGACCAGGAGACACTGGTATACCATGTATATAATGGTGGACCAGGAGACACTGGGTATACCATTGTATAACTGGTAAACTGGACGGAGACACTCTGTATAACTACATGTACATAGTATACCATGTATAACTGGACCAGGAGAGACACTGACTGGTATACCATGTATAACTGGTGGACCAGGAGACACTGGTATACCATGTATAACTGGACCAGGAGACACTGGTATACCATGTATAACTGGTGGACCAGGAGACACTGGTATACCATGTATAACTGGTGGACCAGGAGACACTGGTATACCATGTATAACTGGTGGACCAGGAGACACTGGTATACCATGTATAACTGGTGGACCAGGAGACACTGGTATACCATGTATAACTGGACCAGGAGACACTAGTATACCATGTATAACTGGTGGACCAGGAGACACTAGTATACCATGTATAACTGGTGGACCAGGAGACACTGGTATACCATGTATAACTGTTGGACCACGTTCAACAGATAGGACCAGGGGTTCTTTAGAGCTAAACCGAGAATTGTTTCTAGAATTTTTATTATTTGAATGGATCTCTTTGTTTATCTCAAATGATCGAACACAACTGAGACAAACTATCCATAAGCCAAGGTACAGCGTATAAAAACGAGTTGGCAGTAATGTTGTGACCTCGATCAGCATGTATCATCATATATAACAAAACTCACAGCCGCCTGCACGGAGTCTATGGACGTTGAGGTTCGAAGCAGGTCGCACAAGGTCAGCACGGTCAGGATAGCTGCTCTCAGCTCAGTGCAATCCATCATCAGCCAGTCGACATGCCGCAATAACAGAACATTTCTCTAAACAAAACATTTCCACGAACCTTGAGCAATTGTTCCGAAAGGTGAGTTTACATTTCGCAGATGCAGATAGCGATCTCTCATCTCTGTTGCTCTTCCTTTGGCTTGTTTGTGGTCTCCAACTCATGCACGTCCACACCTGAAGATGATTTCATGGCCGGAGACCTGCCAACTGGTTTATATTCTGAACCATTGCGTAGGAATATTTTGTCTCAAAGCACAGTTTGTCTGCAAAAACAAGCAAACGACATCCGCCTCTGTTGGGCGCTTTCATTTGAGATAAACAAAATATTGAAAGAATCGTCTTAGTTATACTACAAATACCCTGAGACAATTCTAGGTTAAGCTCAAGAAAACCGCTGGTTGTATCTGTTGACCATTGGTACACCAATTAAACATGTTATACTTGGTACTACTACATACTAATATACCTGGTCAACTAACATACATGTTCTACTAATATACCTCGTAGACTAATATACCTGGTCACTTATATACCTGGTACTCTAATACACATGGTACACTAATATTCCTGGTAAACTAATATACCTGGCACAATTATAACCCTGGTACACTAATATTCCTGATGCATTTATATACCTGGTCACTTTTATATCTGGTCACTAATATCCCTGGTACACTAATATACCTGGTGCACTAATATACGTGGTACAACAATATTCCTGGTACACCAATATACCTGGTGCACTAATACCTGGTACACTAATATACGTGGTACACTAATATACATGGTACAACAATATTCCTGGTACACCAATATACCGGGTGCACTAACATACCTGGTACAGTGGGAGGTATGGCAGAGTGAAGACCACAGAGTGTGGAGATCACTGGAGTCCAGTAGATATGAGAAAGCACGGGGCTGTAAATCAACACGTTTTACAGCTTCTCTAAACCCGTACAAAAAGCCCGGATTTATACGCATCTGAGGTTTACCGTCGGCCCATTTTGGCTCATCCGCACTGCGCACATGATTCAGTGCACAGGTGTTGGTGGTCCTGACGTATGGATTTGTACTTTTTATCGACGTCAGTAAAGGTAAACAACGTGTGTCTTGAGTCCTGACCTCTGCTGGAACGGTAGACATGTCTCCTCCTGGTCGCCTTGAAGCAGATTAGGTCGGACTGAATGATGACAGCACTGAACCTGCTAGGGTTCAGGCCTCAACTCTTTCAGCTATTGGACGGCCATCAATGTATTTGATTACATTTTACATTTAGGGCATTTAGCAGATGCTTTTATCCAAAGAGTCTTACAATAAGTGCATTTGTCAGAAGAGGAGAAATAACAATCGCTAGCTTAACCCATTCCCCTGTGTGGGAAAAAAAACTAGCTTAAGTTAGAAGCTACACAATGCTAAGTGCTATTTTGAAGTGCAAGGATGTACAACATACAATAAGTGCGTACATTAAGTGCCAGGGTGTACAACATACAATAAGTGCGTACATTAAGTGCCAGGGTGTACAACATACAATAAGTGCGTACATTAAGTGCCAGGGTGTACAACATACAATAAGTGCGTACATTAAGGGCCAGGACGTACCACAAACAATAAGTGCTTGATGTAGGTTGTGCTGGATATAGCTGTGTGCTGTAGGTTGATAAGGTAAAGTCAGTAGGAGAGTACTGGTCAGTGCTCCATGTGTGGCACACAGCACCGGGCCATGGTCTATGGGATGTGAGTTTAGTATCCGTCCTGTCCCTGCTGTAAGCTCTGGTCTTCCATTATGAAACTGTGTGGAAAGAGTTTCTCAGGGAGGAATTGCGAAGGGGTGGGTAATCCATCCTTATGGAAACTCTGTTGGCTCCGGAGGACTGCCAAGAGACTTTTATTAGCCAACTACAAGACATTGAAAGGAGAGCGCTGGAATGCATTCTCCTGTGTTGGGCCCGGCATGCATTCCTCTGGACGGCCCGATTGGAGCGGGCCGGGGCCGGACCCTCTGCAGCGAGCAGGGGAAGGCTGAGCTATGGTGCGGCAGGAATCCTGAGTTTGAATGGTCTGACAGGCAGCTGGTTTGGCAGGCCATTGGAACATAGCACTTACTCGAGTGCACTGTTGGTCTCTGTGGCGTCTCTATGGAGTTGACCCAATCCAAGAGCTGAGCTGCCATATCGACTTGGCTGTTTAAAAATCAACGGTTGCCCAGCGTTGATTACATTAACCCAAATGGTGAAACAAGGACACGCTTGGTATGTACGTTTTGTATCGTCGATTGATGAATATAGCAGTGATTTATAGCTGGTCTTTAAGTGGTCCAAGAGACCTGGCGGTAGCTTGTTTTGAATGTGATGATGATTTAACACCCATGAGCGCCTGGATTCAGAACAAACTGCATTCTTACCGTTTAACATGCTTCTGATCAATTGATCATCACTGATGTTCAAGTTTTGCATTCCAGTACAAAAGCACTAATGGATAACATATGCAGCCTTTCCCTTTTCCGATGATGGTTATCGGGCCTGACATTGTTCTCTTATCCCCATCTATAATCATGTTTAGGTCCAACTTTAATTCTCATATCACACTCTCAATGTCTTAAACACGGAGGTTCACTCATGTCAAAACAAGGCAGGCGTTTAAAGGGTGTGTTAATAACCTTTAATGTGCTGCCAGGCCCATTTGCTGGCCGGTACGGCTTGAAAGTGAGATTTAAATGGGGATCCAGTCGGTACTTGCTTGCGTCCGTTCCCTCGCATGCCTGCGTTTCCTGTTTACATGATGCCATTGACGTGAAGGCATGTGACTCACTTGTTCAGAGTTCACCTAGACTCTGCATAGCCAGCACCTCACTCACCCCCTCCCACCACTATTATGAACTTATGGTCTGTTGTACGTCCTGGCACTTAAAATAGTACTACTGAAAATAGTACTATGCTAGTACTACTAATAGTACTAGCATCTTACCCTAGCTATCTTAGTTGTATACGTGGAATGGGTTAACCTAGGGATTGTTAGTGCTTGGCACTTGGTTCTATTAACTTTCTTACTTTACTGACAGCGATATATTGTTGTTCCTCCATCTGACAAATGTACTAATTGTAAGTCACTTTGGATAACCGCGTCTGCTGAATGCCCTAAGTGTTAATGTAAATGTAATGTGAGTTCTCACATAATTGACGTTTTGGTGAACGTTTGGTGAAGTCAGCGAGCAAATACTTGTCTTTTATCACGTCCGCCTTGCGTGTGCTCGCTGCTGCGTGAACCTGTCCTGCCGTTTATCCGCGAGCCATGAATGAAATGCTGTCAGTCGGAACAGGACACTTAACCAGAACAACAAGTGGTTTAGTATCTTTGGCCTTGTGTGTGGGACCGAGGGACGGCTGGAAAATACGAGCGCAGAGCAAAAGTTAGGAATCACCCCTTCAGCTTCCTGCCATGTCTGCCATTAGTTGTATCCCCGTGTGTGCTTGTGCAGAGTCAGTATCCATGGGAAATGAAATGATGTTAAGAGCAAGCGTTTCTCTTCCCGGTCCTCGCCTGCAGGTCCTGAAGAAGATTGCCAAGTACATCCAGGAGCAGAACGACAAGATCTACGCCCCGCGAGGCCTTCTGCTCACGGACCCCCTCGAGAGAGGACTGCGAGTTGTATCCTTCCATCCTCGGGACACAAAGCCCGGGTTGTTGTTGCTGTTGCGGTTGTGGGGGCTGCTGTTGTTCGTCCTTCACTCGTTGCAGCTGCCTCCGAGGACACTCGCTCTCAATCAAGGTTATGGATTCAAGGTGGGGGAGATGGTTGCTGGGGTTTGGATCGGGTTAGTGCTGGGGGTGGGGGGGGGCGGGGGACGGATTCATGGGAGGAGGAGGATTCTGTGCTTCTGTAGTCTCTTCTGAATCAGATGGACTTGGAAGGGAAAGAACACGTAATGTAAAAGAAGTAAGCTACAAGCGTCCATGTCTGTAATTGGAGGCTAAATGATGGAAGCTTCCTACAGTGGGTCCTATATTGTTAGCCTCATAGCATAATTGCCGAAGTCCCATTTTAAGGTTCATCTTGTATTTTGCGTCAAAAATGCCTCATAAGTCAAATAGACGACTGAGGCAGATAGGGATTATGGAATTTAAAAGCACTCTTAGGATATAGCCAATAAGGCACAGTGAATCATCAGTGTCAGGAGACTAGAGTTCGGTTAGATGTCACAATTTGGTCGAAATATGATTGAGGCAATTATGCCATGATGCTCACGATATTATGTTCACCAATAGTACATTTGCGTCAACCATGTTGTGTGCTGTTGGGTTGTTTGAATGATGACCGGAACAAGTAGAACGCAAACTCAAAATATATAAAAAACACCCCAAAAAACATCAAGAACATCACACAATCTCAATACTTTGTATCGGCATAAAATAATCGTACCCAGTATATATATGTGAAGATGTCATTAAGGAGCAGGTAGGGGTGAGGCTCCTGGCTCAAGAGCTACTACTGTGGGCACTGGGGGTTTAAACTCGCCACCATGGGGGTGAGAGTCTAAAGGGCTGATTATGGTTCCGCCTCGACCCAACGCAAGGAGGTTCACGAACCCTTCACGTCCTTGCGTCCACCGCAAGGGCCTGGCGTGCGCCTCCCAACAATTGTATCTTTCCTTCGAGGCGAGCGCAGCAGCAAGGGCTGGGATTGGTCCGCTCACTAAAACCCGACGCAGAACCAAAACCGGTTCACGACTGCGTCGAAGCGTCTGGGTGGCCCCTTGCGTTGCGTTGACGTGGAACCATAATCAGCCCTTATAACATACCACTCCACTATCCTCGTGGTAACGGAGAGAGGGAAGTGAGGAAAGGTGCACCCCCCCGCCTCATTCCTCGCCTCCTCCCCTCTCCCCGTATATATGAGAACGGAGATCTGCAGGGATTTATGATGACGTTTATAGCAGAAGAATTCCCCAAACCAAGGGCAGGTAGACGTGGAGAACTCTTAGGTTGAGCCAGAACAAAGAGAGGAGAGGAAATTTAGAATTCTGCAAAACTGTTTTTGAGTCGTTTTTCTGGACCAATCAAATGGATTTCAGAGGGATCATTTTGATTGATCCACGCAATCTAAAATCCTTTTTCCCGTCACTAATCAGAGCCGGGAAAGGGGAAATCTGTCCTAAATACGACACAGGAAGGGAAACTGGGTTTACCCAGTGAGCCTGCAAGAAAATTTGATATTTGGCTAATTCTCAAACACACACACTCACTCCCCCCTGGAGCTCTAGCTGGTAAAATGGGCAGCCGCATCAGAACAGTGCTTACCGGAAAACCAGGCGGTAATGAAGGGAAACGCTGTAATAACACGTTATAAAAGTAGTGTATGTAATCCATAGCATCTCCTGTGTGTGTGTGTGTGTGTGTGTGTGTGTGTGTGTGTGTGTGTGTGTGTGTGTGTGTGTGTGTGTGTGTGTGTGTGTGTGTGTGTGTGTGTGTGTGTGTGTGTGTGTGTGTGTGTGTGTGTGTGTGTGTCGGGGGTACTGTGGGGGTTGCGGGTGTGGAGTTGGCCACTGGGCAGACTATAAAGTCCTATGGAACGCAGAGTTTGGCTGAAACTGTAGGCAGCTGAGTCTCCCCGTGTCACGTCACTCCGTCCGCTCCTCTGAGGAGGGTACATCGTGTTGGCTGCTAACCTTGGGGTTGCTAGTTCGATCCCCGGCTCCTCCTAGCTGAGTGTAGTGTCGAGGTGTCCCTGAGCGAGACGGTAAGGTCATATATTGGTGGAGTCCAAAAGGCTTAATTTATGATCTTACATAAGATCATAAATGATCGCTAACAGGTTTGACCCTTATAACAAAGTAAAAAAAATGGTAGGTGAGGTATTCATGGCCACATGGACAAGAGTCCTTCACTCGAAGACTTAAAAAACGATTTCAGACCTCAGCTGATTGAAAGCCTTCGAGCGCAGCAGAAGGTGACTCATAACGTTGGACAAGATGAGGCAGACCCCCCTAGCGGGAGACCAGTATATCAAGCAGACCCTTACGAGACAAACCATCATCCCCACTGCAGATGTTAAGTGTGAACCGGCCCAGTAAGGGATGCGTGACGAACCAGTAGAAAGTACACTCAAAAAAGCTCTGGTAAACCGCGTGGAACGCTTCCCAAACCACGGCTTTAACGACACAACAAAGTATTTTAACGATGGCGTGAATCACAGAGAGCCCCCATGATCACATCTGAAGAGCGGCGATACTCCTGTTAAGGGATCAAACCTACGACTTAAGGGAGGCTTAAGAGAGGCCTCGGCAGGCCTCCTAGGGACGAAACAACAAAGTGGTTTCGTATTCAAGCTTGCAGATCTCTTCCGTTTGCGAGTTGACTCACACAGGATGAAGCGTTTATGGACTAAAATGATTCCAGGGAACAGAGATTTAATCCTAACCAGGGTCCGCGGCCCACCGCTCCAAGCCAGGAGGAAGCAGCGAGGAGGCAGAGGAAGGCCCTGCTTCCAGTGACCTTCCCCCGCCCGGACCCTATCTCCATCCCACATCTTCAGGGATGTTTGGAGAAGGCGGAACGCGGTCCATCCATCCCGCTCCGCTCGCTCTCTCTCTCTCTCTCTCTCGAGCCTGCCCGAGGAGCGCTGAAGTGTTGTGTATTTTCATACTCCGTTTTCCATCAGTACGGGGTTTTGCGTCGTGCCAAACGGTACAAGCTGTGATTGTAGCCAAACGAGGGAGGCGGTGATTAATGCAATCTGTAGACGAACCGAGAAGAAAAATAAGACTCCACGCTTGACCAAGTTAAACAAAACCATTACCGTGATACAACATGACACGGTATTCTTTATGCGTGTTCTTGGGTGGTTTTGTGTGTGGGGGGGGGAATATATCGAACCCTGTTTTAAATCATGTTCCCTAACGAGAGGCTGTCCAGATCGAGGTCACTCTCTTTGAAGACCGCAGCCTGGGCAGATAGAGCCAGCCATGGTGAGTGATGTTTGTGTGTTTGTTGAAAGGCTGCTGGAACTGTTTTACTTTCACCTTGACTCCCCTCCTGCCTCGTCATGTCTCGCGTTAAATCTTCAGCAGTAGAGATGGCTCTTCTAGACTCTATTGCTGTTTATTGAAGCGTGGTTCTGGTTCGGGAGTGGGAGCTCTGTCCACCAGCCAGCCTTCCCATCTCCACTGCTCTGGACCTTCAGGAGACCCCCACGCTTTGGGCCATGCCCCTGCTTTTGTTGGAGACCGCAGACCACCGAGTGCTCTAACAAACGCTCTGGGATGCGGACTCCTCTCTAGGGAGCAGAAGTTGTATGATGTATTCATCCCTTCCCAGGGACGAGGGTTTAGCTCACGGACACGGACACAGTGAATGACTCGAGGGTTAGGATGAACTGTAGATCGACCGCCGTCAGGAGTTGAATCCCAGAGCATCATGTACCGCAACGCCAAGTCTTCCCACCCCCAACCTGGTCACATGGCTTCCACCTGAGCGACACACTGATGCTAAGCCAGCAATATACACCCTCCCCATCCATCCTGCCTCCCTCCCAAAACCATTTACTCAACCCTCCATCATCCTCCCAGTTTATCCCTCCCTCCGTCCAGCCCCCCCCCCCCCCCCCCCCCCCCACACACACACACACACACCCGCTCCCCTGAGCCAATCATCAGTGCTCTCCCCATCCATCCATACACCCACTCGCTCCATCAACCAAGAAAACCCTCAGCCGCCAACTCCCATCACGAGTCTCACCATGGCTCTGCTCTCTGGTTGTTTTACACCGCTGAGCTGTGGAGAGACCAACTGACAACTGAAGAGCATTCGGGGAATACCTCAGGCTTTAGCAGGATGCCGAACCACTAGTTTAGGCAGAATTAGACTTCTGCGCAGAGTTGCCTCCGTAGGTATGCGGTCAGTGTCCACGCTGGTGCTTTCATTCCTGGATCCGTTTCAGGGATTCTGAGGTCGGACCCCCTTTTCAAAAGGTTTCCAGTCACTAATTCAGTGACATCTGGGGATCTTCACATTGTGAGAACGATGTGTCGGGCGAGTTTATCGACGATCTGGGCCGTGTTGTTTTCATTGGCGCCAAAAGGAACCGTAAAATGGAGCAGGAACATTGGGTTCTCAGATTCACCCTTGTGTGTGTAGGACCGATCAGGAGGACCGATGTGTAGGGCCGATCTTAAACACACTACTGTAGCGACCGTCGTGAGCCACGCAGGTACACCAGACCTCAACGGTTACATACCTGAGACCTGTCCGCTCCATTGCTTTGGCGACTGTGGAGGTCTTCAAGTAAAGGCCTCAGACTCCTTGAGATGGACTCTCGTGTTCAGTAACCACCTTTGGTGTTTAGGTTTGGGTTTAAGGGTTAGGTTTTAGGGTTTGGATTTAGAAGGAGGGTTTGGTTTTAGGGTTAACTTTGGGGTGTGCTTGTTTGGGTTTAGTGTTTAGTGTTTGGTTTTAGGATTAAGGTAAGGGTTTGGTGCTAGGTTTACGTTTAAGGATTAGGTTTTAGGGTTTGGTTTCAGGGTAAGAGATTTATGTTGAGGTTAGGGCCAGGGTGACCTCAGAGAGAGCCCCAGGACGCGGGGCTTGGGGTCTTGGGGTTCCTGAAGAACTCGGGGCTCCTTGAGACGGACTCTGGGGTTCAGAACCAGAGTTCTAGATCGATCGTCCTCCTCGCTCGAAACTGAGCGCAGAGCACCTCGTCGCACGGAGGGGAGGAATGTAGACCGGGAGTCTTTTATAAGGAGCTGTTGAGAGAGGGGCAGTTGCGAGCGTTGACATGGACCACAGCAGCGCGGGGGGGGGGGGACCACCGCGGGCCAACAGAGACCATATTCACTGATACAGGCGATCAATCTCCATATTGGGCCTCTCAGTCCGCCTGCAGCCTCAATGCTCCCCCCCCCCACCCCCGCCTCTCCCCTTTACTCTCCCCCTATCCTCTTGTCCTCGTCCCTCACCTCTCCTCCTGTCCCCTCCCCTCGACTGTCCTCCCGTCCCCTTCTCCCCTCCCTCCCTAGCCTCTCCTCCTCTCCCCTACCCTCCCCTCCCCTCCCCTAGTCTCTCCTCCTCTCCCCTACCCTCCCTCTCCTAGTCTCTCCTCCTGCTCCCTACCTCCTCCTCTCCCTAGCTCTCCTCCTCTCCCCTACCCTCCCTCTCCTCTCCTCCCTCTCCCCTCTCCTCTCTCCTCCTCTCCCCTCCTCTCCTCTCCCCTCCCCTCCCCTCCTCCTCCCTCCACCAGGCCTGATGGCGGCCCCCGTCCCTCTCCTGGCTCTGGGCCACCTTGGACCCGAGTCGTCCGGGGGGGTCCGTGGGTCTAGGGGGGGGGGGGGGGGGGGCGTCCCAGGCAGAAGGCCGGCCGACACTGATGGATCTGCTTCTGGTGGGTCTGCGCCTGTTCCAACCCCACCGAGGTCCTCAGGGCCCACTAAACGAGTCATTTACTGGAAGGCCGAGCCAACTGCCCCCCTCCCCCCCCCCCCCTCTGCCTCCCCGCTGGAACACACACACACACACAACACACACACACACCTGGAACCCGGGCCTCCCTGCTCCACAGCGACCTGCCGCGTCACCCGCCTCACAAACCGCTCCTGCACAACCTCAGCCGACGGCTGGAGCCGGCGCTGTTGGAGAGGATGTTCAGCGCTTTGGGAGATCTGCTCGCCATGACAATATTTCACCACCGAGTGCTGTCTGCTGGCCGCAGTGCAGAGCGAGGTGTGGAGGACGCTGTACAGACCGGGGCGCTGCTGTCCTGATTATCTACCCGGGGATGTACCCGGGGATGTACGGCAGCTAGGATGACGGCAATGTTGATGAAGATCCAGAACGTAATACATTTCTTGGAAAAAAAAGCGAGGAAGATGAGATTTAAAAAGCACTTTTCACTTTCTGTTAGCTAGCACTAACAGGAAACGTCTCTCGCCCTCTCCCTCGCTCTCTTTCTGAACGTAGGGTTAATGTTTCCCGGGTGAAAGCGGCGTGTGTTTTGTAGAGCGAGAGGCCTCATGCTGGGTGGCAGTCCCACCAGTCCGGGCTGCGCTCCAACACCCACACTAACACTCCCTCCCTCCCTCCTGCAGGAACCCAGCGGACGGGGCGCACGTGTTTCTGGGGACCCGCTTCACACACACACACACACACACTTCTGATGGCTTGTGAGGACTTTGTCGAAACACCACCCGGACGGCACCACCATCAAAACCGCCGACACTCTTTACAACTGCGTACCAACAATCTGCTCCCCATGAACTAATGATCTGACTCGTATGTGTGTACAGTATGATTATCCACGCTCTCCATGTAGTTGCTACTCGTGCGTTAAGTCTTCTTCTTTCCTCGGCCCGTACAGAGATTTGTTCTCCTCGTTAGAGAGGAGAGAGGGGCCTTCCTTGTGCGTGACGTACCCCTTCGTTCATCCTCGTTCCACGGCTGGTTTTATACTCTCTTCGGTAGCGTGCCGTGCGTGTTGTTGTCGTGACTACGGTGAGGTCCCGCCCTACTTCCTGTCCCGCCCTACTTCCTGTCCTGCCCTACTTCCTGTCACGCCCTACTTCCTGTCCGCGATGCATGCTCCTCCTTATATCTCCTTATATCCCCCCCCCCCCCCGAGCGACGGTGAATGTTGCCTTTGTGGAGCCCGGGCCGCGGTGCCGTGGGGGGGTTCAGAAACCCTAGTCGTAGGTTTCTGTGTGTGGTGGGGGTCGTGGTGTGGCTCGGTGTCTCCTTCGTGGTCGAAGGGCTTTAGGGTATGGTGACCAGCGAGGGGTCGTGTCCTAATGTACGGCTGGATCTACCGTGGAAACCGGGAATTTTGATTGTGGTCCGAGGACCGAAGGTTCAGTATAAACTTTACTCACAGGACAAAATGCACAGACAGAACTTTCCTCTGACGTTTCATGTTATTTATATCCTAAAGCTAATGCTCTATTGTAAATCGTTCTACTTTTTAATTTTTGTATTTTTTTATGTTGATTTTTCGTCCTTAAATAATTGGCTTAATAATTTAGTTGGATATATTAATTATTATTATTAATACTTTTTATTCTGATGTACGCCAATTCAATGATTTAAGCATTTTGTTTTTTTTTGGTAATTTCTTTTTCAAATGCAACGGTTTTTCTTAATCCCACAATTGTATGGTAATAAAAAAAAAAAGAGGATTTTAACTCATGCTGTCTCCTCTCACTCACTAACCGTGCTCACTCACAACCCCGTCCTGCAGCAGCGCTCCCCCGGCATCAGTCACCGTGATTTAGCGACCCCACCGTCCAAACAAACGCTCCCGCTCCCCTCCTCGCTTCGACTTGTTGCTGCGATATTTCCTCCCTGTCCCGGCGGGGAGTAATGTTCTGGAAGCCATCGCTCCAAATCCAACAAGCCGCGGCAGTTCCTCACGGCCGGTGAGTAACGGGCAGAAGGGGTCAAACCGGAACCCGGCGGCCGGCTGGCGGGGGAACTTCGATTGTCCGAGAGCAAGGCAGGCGAACGATCCCGTTGGCCGGGGGGGAGTTCTGGGGGTCGCCGGAGTCGCAGCTGGACTTGATTAATTCTGCCTTCAGAATCGAAAAAGAAAATTGTGTTTTTAATATTTTTTTGATCGCGGTTGTTCTGCGAGGGGCTGTAGTTTGTCGAGACGACGTTGGACATCGCTTAGGAGTTACGACAGTGGCTGTTTAGACGGACCTACAGCCAGGATACATAACTTGAACCTGGGGGTCAGGGTTTAGAACAAGCAGCAAAGTTATCCACTATCCCTTCATTCTTTTAGCCACAGGACAGAAAGAAAGCAGATTCATCTGTTGACGTTCCCCATCCGTTTTCTATAAATAAAATGGATGTATATCTCTCTATGGGAGGTGAGACATCTTGTCTAGGAGCTTGAAGTATCCTTAATCTCTCTCTCACACACACACACACACACACACACACACACACACACACACACACACACACACACACACACACACACACACACACACACACACACACACACACACACACACACACACACACACACACACCAACGACCAGCGCAGTTGGTGGTCCCTGAAACAAGGACATCCATATAGGGAGTGTTTCTGTGGCAGAAGGAGCAGGTGATGGTGGCTGTCTGACTGTTTCTTATGTTTACGACCGCCTGCTTAAAGACCCTTGATACAGATTCAGAACCTCTGCAGGGTTATCCGTCAAATAAACTCCCAGAGACTGACTGTCTTGGGTGCAGCGGCGGTGCAAGGCAGCTAGGGGGCGCCTGGCTACTGTTTGATAAAGGGTTATTGTCTCCTGCTTGGGTTAGGTTTCAGGGTTTGGTCTTTGGTCGAGTGTTTGATAAAGGGTTATTGTCTCCTGCTTGGGTTAGGTTTCAGGGTTTGGTCTTTGGTCGAGTGTTTGATAAAGGGTTATTGTCTCCTACGTGGGTTAGGTTTCAGGGTTTGGTCTTTGGTCGAGTGTTTGATAAAGGGTTACTGTCTCCTGCTTGGGTTAGGTTTCAGGGTTTGGTCTGGTTCTACTGTTTGATAAAGGGTTATTGTCTCCTACGTGGGTTAGGTTTCAGGGTTTGGTCTTTGGTCTAGTGTTTGATAAAGGGTTATTGTCTCCTGCTTGGGTTTAGCTGCAGGGTTAGGGTTTTGTTCAAGGGTTGGGCTGGGTTTCTAGGGTTTGGTTTCATGGTTGGGGATATGTTTTAGGGTTGGCATTTGGATTTAGTGTTTAGTTTGGGTTTTAGGGTGAGGGTTTGGTGTTGGGTCTATGTTTAAGGGTAAGGTTTCAGGGTAAGGGTTTAGTGTTAGGTTTAGCTTTAGGGGCTAGGTTTTAGGGTGAGGGTTTGGTTAGGGTTAGGAACAGGGTGACCTCTAAAGGGAACAGTTCCAGGACGTGGGGTCCCCTTGGGGTCTGTGTTCATAAGAACGACCTGGGACGGGGTATCAGCACTTCAGGCTCAGGCTACCCAAGAAAGACCCCAGCTTTTTTGGCGGAATATCATGTTTTAATTTCTATTCTGTATGTGTTGTGTATAGTACGAATAGTACATTTTAAAACCCTTGATTAGAACCCATTGTCCTCCCTTGTAGACGAAGGCCTTAAACGTCTCTGTAAAACAGTTGGCAGTAGACTCAAAGTGAGAGACAAGCTGGATTCACTCCCAAGCCGCCGCCTGTGAGAAGCTGAACAAAGAAACAGGGAATCACCCGGACTCGCTCTGAAACAACTGTCCTTATGACAGCCGTAATTCACCAGATTTATAGGTCATGGGGCCGTCTCTCTTGGCATGAAGTGTTGGTCTAATTGGCCTTTACTGTAAACATCCCCCCTGCTGCCATTACCCTGTATGGGCCGACGGGTTCAGACAGGGAAGAAACTGATGCAGTGCTTTGATCTGTAATTGTCCAACCAAGGGATGTGAAACAGGAGCAGACATGGTTAGCTGTATGCTAAGTTACCATTTAAACCCCCAAATGAAAAACTAGGCCCTACTTTGTTAAATATGCGCCTGTTCTGAACATTAAATTGAGTAAACGTCTTAAAGTACTTGATACATAACATCATGTTTTGTATTAATAACTTTGTTGCATTGAAATGTGTTGAAACTAGGGCACTTCTTGATCGTTATCATAAAACTATATATTAAGATGAAAAGGGGGGAACATGGAGTTTGGGCTGATCTGATGGTTTACTGTGGTTGAAAGTATCAAACGACATATTGTTTATAATAATCATAGATATGCCTAATTCATATTTTGGCCAAATTGTGATATCTACCCAACTCTACGCTTCTAACTGCTGATTCACTGTGCCTGATTGGCTTTATCCTTAGCCAATCAGAGTGCTTTTTACATTCCATAATCACTATGTGCTACGTCATCTGTTTGACTTAGGGCATTTTTAATGCTATATGCCTACAAGATGAAGTTTAAAATACGACGTAGACAATTCTGAGGCTAACGAAAAGTAATAATAAATAATAACTGTATATTCGTATTGAACTGCTTTTATGACAACATATTGTATTTAAATGAATGAAGCGAGATAAAAATATATATAATATTTGATGTGTGTCCGTTGTGTTGCGTGCGTGTGCTTTTCTGTCTGACCACAAGGGGTCAGTGTTGTACCTTTTAATGGCGCTGCTTTGCGTCCTAATTTCATGCAACATTCGTCGTTGAGAGAACATCATGTATTATTGTGAGTGACTGCTGGGAGGCTCCAGAGATGCATATATTAAAAGGATAGCTCTATTTATTATTTAAAGTTGCAATTGTAATCCATTAGAGTGGAAGAATGAGACGAAGAAGAAGAAAGAGATCTGGTTATGGGGACCAGGCAGATTTCATTTCTGTTATCTAAGGGTTTATCATCCCCACATTATGATGCACCTCAGAATTACAAATTGCAAGTAAAATTGCACCAACATGACAGTTTGTGTCCTCAGCAAATCACTTGCTGTCTCCTGGGCTATTGAGTTTGTTTATGTCTATCTTGACATGTTCACTATGTAATAAATGTTGTGTGATAAATGTGTGTGGCAGTTAAATCCTCTCTGAATGAAGGACAAAACAAATCTTATCTGATCTACTCTAATTGTACACATTCAGAAATAATTAAGAAAGGTTATCATTTGTGAAAATCTAATCAAAGACAAATGTTTTTTTTTCCTTTAACCAGAGCTCGTCCTAAAATAATGTAGATGTGGAAATAATCTCTCCTAGTTTTTTGCCTCTTTAAACTGCTTTCACATTAAGCCTTTAAGGACACCTCCTAAACCTTAAACAGCGCACTCGAATAAGGATAAAGGAAGGTGTCACTGTGTTACCAGCTGATGGGAAAGGTCATCCACGTCTATAGAAACAACAGTTAGTCAGTGAGAAACCGGATTGCCTCATCCCTTTATTTGAGTTAACACAAAGCATGTTTAGGTTTACTTACATTCTGTTCAAGTACACGGCAAGTAAACAGATAATCAGGCCGACCACTGCTTCCTCAGAAAACAGAGGATCAGCTTTAGCACCAGTAAAGATGTACAATAAAATATGATTTACACACATCTTTGTACAAAAACAAAAAACACTGTTTAAAAGGACTAACTAAAACTTTAAAATCCCTGACTTTTAACAATAAGTTACTAATTGGGTGTCAGAGTGTTTAGAGTTGACACAAGCACCAAAAGGGGGTTTGGCATCTTTTGGGGTCTTGTAACATTTCCGAAATCCGAGCTTCACATCACGACTTAGAAAGCATCTTGTCACACTCAAAAGCCTCTTCTAATAAAGTAGTGCGGTTAGGACATTTCTCGTTACATTTGTCCACCTCTCACATGTTAATTAGTTTTTTTTTGTAAAGTTGCTTATTATTCTTTATTTTTACTGTTCATTTAATTCCTCTTGTTTTGTTGAGAAGCACTTTGAAGAGCCGTTTGGCACGAAAGGCACCTTGAATAAAGTCTGATCGGTATTTGGATTAATTGGAAAGGTTCCACGCAATGAAACTCTTAGAGACTTAGAACCTCTAATGACGGCACAGAACAGAGGATAAGACATCCCTTAGTACATCGAGTAAGAAGAAGAACATAAGGTAAAGATGAACCGAAAGACTCCGGTGGGCACATTAAAACACTTGTGCCGAAGTGGGGGAGACGGATAAGATGAAGGTAACGGCACTTAATAATTGACCATAAGACATCTCCAACGAGCTCTAAAAAAAAAAAAAAAAAACGCACATTGAACTAATGAGTAAGATAAAAAAAGAAAACTAAAAGGAATACTGCTAAGGCTGAGTCCGAGCCGTCCTGTCCTCGCGGAGCTACGGCAGGGTGGCGGAGCCGGTGATCCGGTGAGCCGTCCGTACCCGGGTACCGGGGGCCGCGGCGGGACGGGTCTTTGAACCGCGGCGCTCCCCACTCCGGAGGATTCCCTTTAATTAACGCTCTTCAAAGCCGATGCGCTCTGGAAGACACCGCCGCACCTGACGACAGGCAGCCGGCCGCCGCGGGGAAACATCATTAAAACCAGAGGAGGAGTTTAGAAGAAGGGGCTAGATTAAACTGCGGCTGGCTCCTGAGATCTTGACCATGGGAGCGGTTAGCTGGGCTAGCCTTTAGCTCTGCTAGCGGTTAGCTGGGCTAGCCTTTAGCTCTGCTAGCGGTTAGCTGGGCTAGCCTTTAGCCCGGCTAGTGGTTAGCTGGACTAGCCTTTAGCCTTGCTAGTGGTTAGCTGGACTAGCCTTTAGCCTTGCTAGTGGTTAGCTGGGCTAGTCTTTAGCCCGGCTAGTGGTTAGCTGGGCTAGCCTTTAGCTCTGCTAGCGGTTAGCTGGGCTAGCAGTCAACTGGGCTAGCCTTTAGCCCTACTAGCAATAAGCTAGCCTAGCCTTTGCAAACCAAAACAGCATAATAGCTGCCTCAATTCCGGGAGCAGTCACTTCGAAGGGGGTTAGAGTTTGCTAATTGACAATGAGGATTAGAGGGCGTGGTCGGTTTGGTCTCTGTTTGGTCAGGGCTTGTGGCGTTGGCGGTATTAGCGGAGAAGGGGGTAGCTGGGATGGTTGTGGTCGTAGTTCAAAAGAGCGCTGCATCTTCACGTCGCTTTCCCGACTGTCGAAGTTGGAACCACACACACACACACACACACACACACACACACACACACACACACACACACACACACACACACACACACACACACACACACACACACACACACACACGGAGAGAGGAGACGGGTGGTTGCTAGGTGTCAGACTCTCCATGGAAACGCTGTTGGGCTGGGGGCGGGGCCTCTCTCCGGTTTCCCGCTCTTTTAGCGGTGGGTCACCTGGTTGTTGAGCAGGCCGGGGAACGCCTGCTCCGACTCAGAGCTCAGGGAGCCTCCTGGGAGAAGAGGGGAGGAGTTAGAGCGTCACATGACCGCATCACATGACCGCATCACATGACCGCATCACATGACCGCATCACATGACCGCATCACATGACCGCATCACATGACCGCATCACATGACCGCATCACATGACCGCATCACATGACCGCATCACATGACCGCATCACATGACCTACTGAGGACCAAAGACTGGCCGTCGATCCTCGACTTAAAGGTGCTGGGAAACATGGAGGGGTAATGTACAGCGAGGCGGTCATTACATTTACGTTTACATTTAGCAGACGCTTTAATCCAAAGTCAGATAAAAGAGAAACAACAATAAATCACTGTCGGTAAACTAAGGATGTTCATAGAACCAGGTGCCAAGCACTAGTTAGGTTAACCCACTCCCCGTACACAACAGAGACAGCTAGGATAAGATGCTACACAATGCTACGTACAACATACAATAAGTGTGTAAGAGGGGGGTTGGGGGGGCGAATGGGGAGACTACTTAGAGTCCAGATGAACTTTGAACTTCTTGAGTCTTGAGTCTTTTGCGGAAGCTGCTGAGCGACTCATTATCGAGAATTACACCCGAAGTGGTTGCTTTAGGGTTATGAATGCTCGCTGTGCATTATCACGCTATTACATGGCTAGGGACTAAAGGAATCAATCCTTTGACCCTTATTCTAACAGAGTTGTTTTGAAGTGATTTAAAAAAGATATACTGCTTTCGCTGAAAACTTTTCTTTATACTTCTACCATCATTGCCAAGATTCAAGACACTCGCCTCTTGTCAATAATTCCAAACGATCGCTTTAAGCCTCTTACAAGAATAAATATATGTCTAGCGTTTGAATAAACCGTACTCACATTGACACACGAGATTATATAAAAAATATCAGTCGTACATAAAAAAATATATCAAAATATCATTTTAATTGGCAGGGAAGCAGTTCCACTTGGCACAGTTTACTCTTTCAGAAAGCCCCCTGTCAGTGACGGCCATGCGAGTTATGCCGGGTGTCTGCTTATTAGCAGCCGTGAGACCGGAGTCCCGTTCAGACGAGGCAGCATCAGGTGCAACGCTCAGTGTACAGCAACCCCAAGCTGTTGGGTCCCTCAACACGTCTGGTGGCGGACACGTCTTCCCGTTGCCCGGGGAACACGAAGAACATGTTCAGTCTGGCAATAAGACTTTCTTTTTGTCTGATGAAAGCCGAAACACTGCTGTTTTTTTAGGGCACACTAATCTTTTACACTCGCACCTTTGATACGAGCGCTAAAAACAGTCGCTGAATAATTCAAACGAAAACATTTGCGGGGAAGTGTTTTCAGGGATGCCTCAGGGCTAGAAACCTTTTAGCGTTGAACGGCGCGATTTTAGATTACATTATTAGAGGAACCACCAGTGAACAGATCGGAGAGCGGGGAGCTCAGCAGGTGTAAACCGGTTCCTCACCGTTGTGGCAGCTGTACATCCACACCCGGTTCCCGTCGTAGCGGCAGCGGCACTTCATGATGTTGTTGGAGTAATCAGACTCAGGGACCTCGTAGTTGGGGTTGATCACCACCTGTGTGAACGCAGACACGAGCAGCAGGCAGTTCAGGTCCAGTTCATTAACCCGATTCACACTGGATTACAGATTTGAATTTTAATGATGCCGATATCTGCAATGACGCCATCATGATGAAATATATTCCTTCTGCTATAGTACTATATATATACACAGTAATAATATATGTTGTATGTATAGTACAATATAAAATGTGTTGTATAGTATGCAGAATAAAGGTTGTATATGTATTAACGACTATCTGCAGGTTTCTGAAACATCTTCTTGAGAACAGTCTTCTCCCTTCTCATGGGGTTAGCACCTTCAACGCGTTCAAACCCTGAAACCACGTCGGAGTTCTCCCCAGAGACAACCATCTGGCTCATGAGCAGTTGATTGGCTCTGTTACGGTCAATAAACTAAATGAATGAGTGATACTGTTAGTAAACTTAATAAATTAATTATGAAGTGAATAAATAATAGGATTCAAATTGTTGTTTGCTGGAGAGAGAGAGCGAGAGAGAGAGAGAGAGAGAGAGAGAGAGAGAGAGAGAGAGACAGAGACAGAGTCAGAGAGAGAGAGAGAGAGAGAGAGAGAGAGAGAGAGAGAGAGAGAGAGAGAGAGAGAGAGAGAGAGAGAGAGAGAGAGAGAGAGAGAGAGAGAGAGAGAGAGAGAACCAAACGCACCTGAAAGATGTAGTCTCCGGGTTTGATGTCGGTGATATCGACCCACTGGCAGTCGATGTCATGGCGGTACGTGTCCCAGCAGCCCACCGTGATGCCTTGCTCCCCGAAGTTGGCACATTCGTACCTCTTGTCGATCCCTGGGCCGCCGCAGTGCCACGGAGCCGGGAGACTTTAATCACTTTGAACCCACAATACAATACACCTCCCCCCTCTCCCCCCTCTCTCCCCCCCTCTCTCCCCTCTCCCCCAGCAGCTAACGCAACCTTCTCAATATCTTTAACCTGATCTGAGGTCCCTCAGGGCCGATAACGTTCGGCTCATAGACCCGGGGACCGCAGGCCCCGACTGATCTAATAGAGAACTAAATAAAAGGTATTTTATCACAGTTATCTCTGGTGAGGAGGGTAGAGGAGAGGAGTGAGGAGAGAGGAGAGGGGAGAGGGGAGAGGGGAGAGGGGAGGAGAGAGGGGAGTGAGGAGAGAGGCGAGGGGAGGAGAGGAGGGGAGAGGGGGGATGAAGGAGAGAGGGGAGGGGAGAGGGGAGAGGGGAGGGAGAGAGAGAAGAGGAGATGAAGAAGAGGATAGGAGAGGAGTGAGGAGAGAGGCAGGGGAGAGGGGAGGAGAGGAGAGGAGAGAGGAGAGAAGAGGGGATGAAGAAGAGGAGAGGAGAGAGGGGAGGGGATGGGAGGGGAGGGGAGGGAGGAGAGGAGAGAAGAGAGGAGAGGGGAGGAGAGGAGAGAGGAGAGAAGAGGAGAGGAAAAGGAGAAAGGAGACTTACCTTCGTCGCACTCTGAGTCCTCGAGACAGAAGCTGGCCTTGTGTCCTTCTGCTACCTTGGTGCCGTTGAGACTGAACAGGTCGTAGTGGGTAAACACCTCCATGCTATGGTAATGTCTGCGCGCGCGCGCACACACACACACACACACACACACACACACACACACACACACACACACACACACACACACACACACACACACACACACACACACACACACACACACACAAAAAACGACACACATTCATACATATAGATTACTTGAGGTTCAGAACAACTGCAGCATAATACACGGTACAACACATTCATCATCCATCCATCAATATACCACGCTATCCATTCACCCAACCATCCATCATCCATCCATCTGCAGCTGGACCATTACAGACTCACTCCACGCAGCATGACTGATGCTTCCCCTCGTCAAATGAGACACAGGGACACATTATGATTCATACCTCAAAAGACACCACCAGCACCCTACCAACAAGCACCACCACCTCCACCCACAAGCACCACCACCACCCTACCAACAAGCACCACCACCTCCACCCACAAGCACCACCACCTCCACACACAAGCACCAGCACCCTACCAACAAGCACCACCACCTCCACCCACAAGCACCACCACCACCCCTACCAACAAGCACCACCACCACCCCCCCACCCACAAGCACGACCACCTCCACCCACATAACCACCACCTCCACCCGCATAACCACCACCTCCAACAACAAGCACCACCACCTCCACCCACATAACCACCACCTCCACCTGCATAACCACCACCTCCACCCACAAGCACCACCACCTCCACCAACAAGCACCACCACCTCCACCAACAAGCACCACCACCTCCACACACAAGCACCACCACCTCCACACACAAGCACCACCACCTCCACCACCACCGCCATCTCCACGATCACCACCTCCACCTCCACCACCACCAGAGCCCAGCAGCACCCACCCACCTGTGGCACTCGTGCCAGACCCAGGAGTGGCGCCCGGCCTTGGGCCTGAAGTCGGACTGGCCGTTGTTGTGTATCTGGGAGGAGAAGCGCAGCAGGCGGCGGTTGGAGGTGGGGGGGGTGTCCCTGGAGCTCGACGCCAGGCAGTCCTCCTCGTAGGCGCACTGCAGCATGAACATGGGCCGGTCCTCCATGTAGGTGGTCTGCTCCACCACCTGGGGGTTCAGCACCAGGTCTGGGGCCGCTGGGGGGGGACAGGAGGGGGAGTGGGGGGAGAGGAGGAGGTGGGTTGGGGTGTGGAGGCGGATGAGGGGTGGGGGAGTGGAGAAGAGGTGTAGGGGGACAAGGGAGGAAGCGAGGAGGGAGGAAAGGTTTGGAAAAGAGGGTAGGGTGAGTAGAGAGGAGGGACGGAGAGAGAGGGGGAGGAGAGAGGGGGAGGAGGAGAGAGAGAGGGGGAGGAGAGAGGGGGGAGGAGAGAGGGAGGGAGAGGAGAGAGAGGGTAATAAAAAGAGAGGTGGAGAGCCGAGAGAGAGAGAGAGAGACAGAGGGGGAGGGAGGGACGGAGACAGGGAGGGAGAGAGAGACAAAGAGGGCGATGGGGAGGGAGGCAGAGGTGAGGATATGGGGGTGTTGATGATTTGAGGGGAGGCAGAGGGGTGCAAAATTGGATTTTTAACATTTTCCTTTTTTTTTTAAGTCAATCCACAAGAAAATAAAAAGGTGATAGGAGGATGGGAGGACTATAGCTGTCTCCTGTAATTTAATATCACCATAAAAAAAAATAGCAGCAACAAAATAAAAAGTGAGTAAAACTATTTTTCTAGGGAGCTGGGAGCTCTGGCCAGCTTCCTCCCCCAGGGAACCCATTCTGTACTGGTCCCTAGCTAGGGGGCCCTTGTCTGGGGCCCCTGACCATCTGAGGGCCCTCAGAAGCCCTTCAGGACCTTCAGTGAACTAGGATGGACTACGTTAGGGCACGTGGACTAAATGGCCCCGAGTGGTAATTCTGTTTTTTTCAGCCATCTCTCTCAATGCAATACTTTAGACTTTAGACCCTTCACTGTAAACACACACACACAAACACACGCACGCACGCACCCACACACAAACGCACAAACATGCACAAACACACACACTCGAAGCCCCTGAAACTCTCGCTCTGTATTACAGTTTGCCAACGTCTCTTCCTCTCTCTCTCAGTTTGTCTCTCGCTCTTTAAGAATAACACTGAATATATTGCAGTATCGGCACATTCACACATCTTTCTCTCGCCCTGCAGTCTTTAATTTACCTTTATATATGTACCTCTCTGTATGAGTTACAGAGGATCTTATTATGTTATTTGTAACAGCAAAGTGAGTGTAGTAATGGGATTTCTGAGGTAAAAGCGTTCAAGCTATCAGCAATTTCCCTCGCCCCATTTTCTTGGATAAAAATGTGTTTTGATTCGGTCTCATTAGTCTCATTCTGATTAAATTGTCTCGTTATTCTCATGAGTTCGCATCCATGGCGATGGCACTCAGACATGACAACCATTAGACTCAATCTAAACAAGGTTTAATCAAAACAAAGTTGCTGAGAGCAGCTTTAACAACAATTTGTCACTCCGTACTAACCTTTACATCGTCAAGGAAACAACCGGTTGATATTTGACCGTTTGATCATTTTAGATACATTCTACAATATATTATATATATATATTGGATATACTGTATATGGAGGACTTTTAAAAGGCAGAGAGTACATTATTGAAAGAAAATTGACCAGATTGGTCAAAGTTATTGACCAATCTGGATAAAGTATTCAACCAGCCTGACATGAGGCTAACATCACCAGAACGAGTCTGTGAGGCGCATTAGTCTGGACTCACTTTAGATTTTCATCTGCGATTTATTAACGGGCGTCTGATTGGCCGAGAGGTACCCAGGGCTCTCTGTCTAACATTCATTCTGAGTCTCTGCGGGTGGTCTGATTGGCCGAGAGGTGAACGGAGCCCTCTGTCTAGGATTCATTAAAAGTCGTCCGATTGGCTGAGAGGGGAATGGAGCTCACGGTCTAACACTCATTCTGAGTCACTCTGCGTGTGTTCTGATTGGCCGAGAGGTGGACTCACTCTCGGAGCAGGACACCCCGGCGGCGTTTCGGCCCCCCCCCTTGGGGCAGGTGAGGTGGGCCCCGTGGTGGAGGCAGTGGGACAGGGTCATCTCCGTCCCGGAGCAGCGCACGCCGCTCATCGCCACGCGGTCCGCGCTCACGTCCCCCGGCCAGTACCACGTCTCCTACGGGGGGGGGGGGGGAGGGAGAGTCAACCTGAGACGGACAAGGTGGCTGCACCCCTCAAACTAAGATCCCTGAGGCTCCGCCCACTGTGAGTCCCCGCCCACGAAACATGTTGCTGACTGATCAGAGACAGACAGACAGACAGACAGACAGACAGACAGACAGACAGACAGACAGACAGACAGACAGACAGACAGACAGACAGACAGACGGTGGAGAGAGACTAAAAGTCAAGGAGGAGACCTGAACTTAATCCGTTCATGTCACCGTGGTGACTGTTGCCTTGGTAACCAGCCACCTAGCGTCCTTCATAACTCCTTAAGGTCTTGACCTACTGGGCGGCGTGTGGCTCAGGAGGGGTTGACTTGCTGGTTCGATCCCCGGCTCCTCCTAGCGGAGTGTCGAGGTGTCCCTGAGCAAGACACCTCACCTGACTGCTCCAGACTATCCGGCTGTCGCCTTGTGTGGCAAACACCGCTGTTGGCATGTGCATGAATGATCGGCAATAATTTTAAAACGCTATTTTACTAGGTACAAAAGCGCTATGCAGATGCAGTCCATTTACCTTGGTTACCTGTTACCTTGGTAGCCTGTAACCATGTTTACCCGTTACCATGGTAACCTGTAACCGTGGTTACCTGTAAACCTCTGTTCAGTCGTGCTAACATTGGTCCCCTTGTTAGAAGAAGCCATTCTGGGGACGTGAGTTATTGTTTTTAAATGAGTGTTAAATATAAGAGATTACCCGCACTGACCACTAGAGGGCGCACCATCTCCATCAAGAGGAGGGAAGTTATGAACGATGCCTCAAAAAACCATTTCAAGAACCATAGGAGCCTCAAGGCGGTCAATCATCGATATCATGGATTAGCATGTTTGTTGAACTCATTACATAGAACACATTTTGTATACATATGAAAACGTGTTACATTTCAGGGGTTGAGGTGGACATGACATCTTCAGATGATAAGGATGAGGTAAATATACTTATAGTACGAAATATGACTACCGGTAATTCAGATTATGATTAATGATCATAATCATTATAATTATAACACGATAATGCTACTATTATTACTTTTTTTACTTTTCCTAGCCTTGTGGTAGGCCTAAATTCTTGTTCAGCCTATAATGATCGAAAACTATATATTTTTTATTTATGTTTTTTTTCCCCTCATAAATCTCCAGAGCGTTAACACGAAACGAAAGTCGTAAAATAAAACCATCCTTCTGGAAGCTAGAGTTTCACGGCCTTGACAACCCGGTGTCGCCATGACAACCGGAGTTAGCATGGTGCTGGCGCGCCGACGTCCTAGCATATGCTCGGATTCAGACAACACTGAATTTAAGTCTGCCCACAGGCTAACAGTTTCTATAATAGAGAGCCTGTTGGTGGACAGATGTATTCCAACGTGTTCGCGGCGGAAACACAAACAAAAAAACACCTTTACCTGCAGTGCGACAGACTGCTAAACAAATGCTGACCACACGCTTACATTTTTTAACCGTTTTTTTTATGATTAAATCGAGGGTGGAAAAGGAATGTGTAATATTGCCAGGTTAACTGCTGAATGCTCATCGATTGTAGAGACTTTGATTACAAGTATGATAACTGCTGGGAAGAAAAAAAAACGGTTGGAAAATAACGGCTAAATCAAGGCAAAAATAAAATGAACAGAAAGAGCGGTGGACGTGTAAATCGTTAAACTGGTCCGGGGGCAGATTGTGAAACACGTAGAAGTTTCCTCTTCCCTTCACGAGGAGAAGAGTGCGGGACACGGTTCATTTCTCTGCTCTGTTATTGTGATCCATACCAAGTCTTCAGCTCAGCAGACCATTGATGACACAAAACCTTTTTGGACACATCTGACTCACTCCAGACATGCACTCACACACAAGCACGTAGGCACGCATGCACGCACACACGCTCGCACAGACACACGCTCGCACACACACACACACACGTGTGCGCGCGCGCGCACACACGCACACAGTGTGCTGAACATCTGGCCTTTAAAGGCCTCCCACATACGACATGTTGGACAGCTTTTAGAGGGAGGGATGAAGATTATAAATGTACGGCCACATGGAAGCCCAGAGGACATGTGAAAGCTCTTCGCCAGAACGAACACACACACACACCCACACCCACACACACACACAGGCACACACACACAGGCCCTCACACACACAAACACACAAACACACAGACACAAACAGGCCCTCACAGACACAAACACACAGACAGAGACACACACAGGCCCTCACACACACAAACACACAGACACACACAAGCCCGTGCACACACATACACACACACTTACAAGCATACACACTCACACAAACACACACCAACACACGCTGACACATGCACACACTCACACACACACACACAGGCCATCACACACAGATACAAGCACACACTCACACACACACTCACACACACTTGCACACGCTTATACACACACGCACACACACACACACACACACACACGCACGCACACACCCACACATACACAGGCCCTCACACACACATACAACATGGACAGACACACACACGCACAAACACACATGCTCACACGCGCGCACACACCCACACTCACTTATGCAAGCATGCCTACAAACAAATGCAAGCACATACAAGCATAAACACGCACACACACTCACACACAGAAAAGTAATTTTATATACAAAGGGTCAGCTTATTTTTAAAATTAATATAATGAGATTAGATGAGATAGAAAGCGCTGCGAGGCGGAAAGTAATTAAGTCAGTAATTATCATTCAATCATTTGATTTGTTATCAGCTTCCCCAATGCATGCTTTTTAAGGTTCCTAGACTCAACAACGCAACGAAGAAAGAACCAAAACACCTGGGCCGAACCTCACCTTTAGCCCAGCCGTTAGCTTTATAGCGGTTAGCTCCATTTAGCACTTTAGCGGGTATCTCCATTTTGCTCTGTAGTGGCTATATCCATTTAGCTCTGTAGGGGTTAGCTCCATTTAGCTCTGTAGCCGTTAGCTCCATTTAGCTCTGTCGGGGTTAGCTCTGTAGTGGTTAGCTCCATTTAGCTCTGTAGGGGTTAGCTCCATAGCTCTGTAGCAGTTAGCTCCATTTAGCTCTGGAGGGGTTAGCTCCATTTAGCTCTGTAGCCGTTAGCTCCAGTTAGCTCTGTAGCCGTTAGCTCCATTTAGCTCTGTAGCCGTTAGCTCCATTTTGCGTTTAGCGGTTAGCTCCGTAGCTCTGTAGCCATTAGCTCCGTAGCTCTGTCGCCGGCGGGGGGTCTCACCTGAAAGGCGCTGCTGGCGAAGCCCAGCCCCAGCTGCCTGCAGGTCACCATGGCCTCCATGGTGCCCCAGCCCTCGCTGCACACCGTGCCCCACACCAGGGAGCCGTTCCTCTCCACCAGCACCTCCACCCTGCCCTCGAAGGGGTTACGGCCCCCGCGCAGACGCAACTGGGGGCCCGCAGCGGGGGCCGCAAGGAGGCAAGGAATTCAAGGGTTAAACGCTATCATTTAACAGTTTTTTTTAATAGACGTAAAGCTATGCATTGCAATACTGTACTGGATAATAGTAATTAAAGGGGGCATGTTATACCACCAGGTGTGCGTGTGATTAGCCTTACAAGCCGTTTCGAAAATCTGCCCCATATGACATCACTAGTGGGCTTGTCCACATAGATCTGCACTGGATAGATGAGCAACGTTTACTTCAGGCCACTGGGTAGGCTGGTGGACTGATCTATCCAGCACAGATCTAGGTGGACACGCCCACTAGTGATGTCATATGGGGCAGATTTTCAAAACGGCTTTTAAGGCTAATCACATTCACACCTGGTGGTATAATGTGTCCCCTTTAAGGAGCAGGTATTGGTTAAACATTATGCTATAGTTAGACTCTAAACATGGGATCAAACTCAGTATCTTTTGGCTAGCCAGGAGAGCCGTTACATTATCCTGCCTCTATCTACGTACAACGATAAATAACAACAAATTATTTCACTAAATAGTCTGAGAGCGGCCCCTGTGATTGGCTGATCTGTTGGTCACATGGTGCCTGTTAGAGGTTCAGGGGAACACCTGTCCCTGTGATTGGCTAATCCGTTGGTCACATGGTGCCTGTTAGCGGTTCAGGGCAGGACGCACCTGCCCCTGTGATTGGCTAATCCGTTGGTCACATGGTGCCTGTTAGAGGTTCAGGGCAACACCTGCCCCTGTGATTGGCTAATCCGTTGGTCACATGGTGCCTGTTAGCGGTTCAGGGCAAGGACGCACCTGCCCCTGTGATTGGCTGATCCGTGGGGGGACTCACCTGCTCCTGGAAGCCCATGGCGGGTACGTTGCAGCGCACGGCCGCGTCCTCCTCGTGGCTGCAGCCCAGGGACTCCTTGTCGAAGAGGCACTCGGTGATGGACTTCTCGAAGCCCGAGCACTGTACCTCGTTCATGTGCACCGGGCCCATGCCTGCAGACCAGGGACATGGAGCACAGAGCACGCAGAGAGAGTCAGACAGGAGACATGGAGCACAGAGCACGCAGAGAGTCAGCATGCAGACAGGAGACATGGAGCACAGAGCACACAGAGTCAGACAGGAGACATGGAGCACAGAGCACGCAGAGAGAGTCAGACAGGAGACATGGAGCACAGAGCACGCAGAGAGAGTCAGACAGGAGACATGGAGCACAGAGCACGCAGAGAGAGTCAGACAGGAGACATGGAGCACAGAGCACGCAGAGAGAGTCAGACAGGAGACATGGAGCACAGAGTCAGACAGGAGACATGGAGCACAGAGCACACAGAGAGAGTCAGACAGGAGACATGGAGCACAGAGCACGCTGAGAGAGTCAGACAGGAGACATGGAGCACAGAGCACGCTGAGAGAGTCAGACAGGAGACATGGAGCACAGAGCACGCAGAGAGAGTCAGACAGGAGACATGGAGCACAGAGCACACAGAGGGAGTCAGCGTGTCAGGAGCACAGAGTTCCTCAACCCCATCCGTCAATCAATCCAACTTTATTTTGTAGTGGACGATTGTTTTCCAAATGCACTGCCAATCTAAAAGAGTGCTACCTTGTGTTGCTCGGCAACCATTTCACCCGTCTTGAGAAACAATACCTCTAGGCCGGAGAACGATGATTTGTTTTCAATTAAATGATTGAATTCGATCTCGCTGTGTGTCTATCTTGTGAAGTAATACTAGATAGTCTGTAGTAAGCGTTATGTAACCGTTCTATAAAAGCAATAAGCCACTTGAGGCTGTGATTTACGGTGACTCAGGAACGCCTCTCCTAGCTATTCTGAGAAGTCCCCCTGGCCGTTTCCTAAAAGCCCCATTGTTCTAAAAGCCCCTCGCTAATCTAATATCACTGTGAACCAAGGCCTCTCGTGTGAGAGTGTCGCTTAAAAGAGGAATTGAAATCACGGTAAAAGTGCAGGAAGAAATAAACGCACCCTAGATAAAAGCAGGGCTAAAAAGATGTGTTTTAGTTCTAATCGTACACTCTCTATCTCCCGGGCACTCCACCACCAGGGGGGGGGGGGGGGGGGGGGAGACAGAGAGTGGCTGAGGTAGTTCCACGAGTTACAGCAGACGGGGCAAATAAAGGGCTTTCTAAATTCCAATTCCTGTGTCCACAACAGTTAAAGGTCCAATGATATGCCACCAGTTGTGAGTGTAATTAGCCAAAAGCCATTATTGGTCTCTTATGACATCACTAGTGGGCGTGCTACAGTCCACAGACTACACAGTGGACTGTAGCAAACGTGTGCTCATCTATCCGTCACACGTCTAGGTGGACACGCCGGCTTGTGGTGCCATAATAGACCGGCTATCAAAATGGCTTGTAGTGGCTAATCACACACACACATGTGGTGGCATGTCATGGAACCTTTAACTAACAGTTAAATAACAATAAACTAGCTGTGAGGCACAGGCTCAGACGTGGCTGAGACATATTCTAGGGGAGGCAGCTCTATGATTCAGGTCACAATGACTCTCTCCTGGTTTGTTCAGGGTTTAGGAGGGAGCAGGTAACATCTGCAGGTCAGTGATGGATGCTGAGGTGAGGAGGCTGTGGGGAAGCGGTTAGCCAACATGTGTTCCAACAAGGTCATGTTAAATCACACACACACACACAGTGTTCAAATCCCAGATAGTTTCCCTGAGTGACTATGGAGCCTGAAAGTCACGTCGGACGGCTGGTTTCTCCCAAAATGCTCCCAACTGCCAGCGGTTTGTCAAGACTCAGTGGCTGAAACCGACGGAATGTACCACCGCAGATTCCACTGGTGGAGGAGGGGGGTTGGGAAAGCACTGGGTAGACTGGTTGACTGGTGACTCAAGGTGGATTAAATGGGATCTGACTCAAGGTGGATTAAATGGGATCTGACTCAAGGTGGATTAAATGGGATCTGACTCAAGGTGGATTAAATGGGATCTGACTCAAGGTGGATTAAATGGGATCTGACTCAAGGTGGATTAAATGGGATCTGACTCAAGGTGGATTAAATGGGATCTGACTCAAAGGTGGATTAAATGGGATCTGACTCAAGGTGGATTAAATGGGATCTGACTCAAGGTGGATTAAATGGGATCTGACTCAAGGTGGATTAAATGGGATCTGACTCAAGGTGGATTAAATGGGATCTGACTCAAGGTGGATTAAATGGGATCTGACTCAAGGTGGATTAAATGGGATCTGACTCAAGGTGGATTAAATGGGATCTGACTCAAGGTGGATTAAATGGGATCTGACTCAAGGTGGATTAAATGGGATCTGACTCAAGGTGGATTAAATGGGATCTGACTAAAGGTGGATTAAATGGGATCTGACTCAAGGTGGATTAAATGGGATCTGACTAACGTCGGACTGAATGAGATGTGACCAAGGTGGACTGAATGGGATGTGAAGGGGGCGGGTAGCGGGGCGAGCTCACCCTGTCCCAGACGACCCCCAGAGAGGGACTCCTTGGCCGTGCCGAAGCCCAGCTCTCTGCACACCACGGAGGAGGCCAGCAGGCTCCAGTGGTCGTCACAGATGGTGCCCCACTCTGTGCCCTTCAGCACCTCCACTCGGCCCTCCCCCACGATCGCACCTCCACGCAGTCGCACCAGGGGCTGCTGCAGGGGGGAGACGGGGGAGAGAAGGGGGGAGGGAGAGAGACAAGAGGGGTTAGAGAGAGGGAAGGAAATGGAGAGGGATAGAGGGGGAGAGAGGCGGAGCGAGAGGGAGGGAGCGGGGAGAGAGGTGGAGAGAGAGGGAGAGAGAGAGGAGGGAAGGAGAGGGATAGAGAGGGAGAGAGGCGGAGAGAGAGGGAGAGAGGGAGAGAGAGAGAGAGAGAGAGGAGAGAGAGAGAGGGAGTGAGAGAGAGAGAGGGAGAGCGAGAGAGGGAGGGAGGGAAGAGAGGGAGAGAGATAAATAAAGAGAGAGGGAGGGAGAGATAGAAGGGGAGCGAGAGTGAGACAGAAATGGGGGGAGCGAGGAAAGAAAGAGCGAGAAGAAGGAAGCGAGAGAGAGAGACAGTGGGAGAGGGAGAGACAGCGTATGGAGGAGAGAGAGAGAGAGAGAGAGAGTGGGAGAGGGAGAGACAGAGCGTATGGAGGGAGAGAGGGAGAGAGAGAGAATGAGACAGGGAGAAGGAGGAAGAGATAGAGAGAGAGGAGGGACAGAAGCAGGGGGTCATATATAAATCGGCGAGGGATCGTGCACGGGCTAAAGGGAGAAAGACGTTTATTTAGGTCATGCTGGTTCAAGGAGGCAATGTTCCAAAAATAATAGTAAGATGAATGTCTGCAGCAGCGGGACTGGTGACTCACTGCTCCCGCGTCAGAAAGCCACAGACCTGACAGTATACACAACGTAGAGCGACACACCTAGACAGTATACACAGCAGAAGTAGAGCTACACACCCAGACAGTTTACACAAGTAGAGCTGAATCCTAGGCAGTATGCACGAGACGTGGAGCCACAATTTCAGACAGTATACATAGCAGATAAGAGCTGCAAACAAAGACAGGATACACAAGACGTAGACAAATACAGACAGTATTCACAGCAGAAGTAATGGCTGGTACAATTTCCACCGCCAGTACTGTGTACTAAAGGCTTTCAGCAGCCACCTCCCACAATGCACCAGTCAGAAGAACTACAGGGCATGTTTCCTCAGGCGGGGACATCACCTGCAGGCTCCCCACTGAGCTGTACATAAAGTCTCATGAGACTTGATGGGTGGGTCATAGTCATTTTAACATAATGCCATCTTTTGATAGAAAGTGTTTACATTTCAAATTTATATTTCAGAGTTCAGATGAATGGTCTTTGGTTTAATTCAGTTTTTTTTTCATTTGTACAGTGCTTCATGACCCAACAAAATATTATTCCCCCTAATTTCCTTCAATTGTAAATCAGTCGAAACAACAGTTGAAACATCAGACGTGGTTTAAAAAATCAAAAATAACCTGTCGGGCCAAATATTAATGAATCATCTGGACTTCAACAGAAAAAAACGTCGATAGTCGCTGGTTTAGCGACCTAGCGTGTCTCAAAATGAGCTGAAGCGTATCCCTTTATCACCCGGCCCCAGACGCCGCAACCACTGGACTAAAGCGAGGCCGCCTGAGAGGGCTTCGTGATATTTGTTTTTCCTGTCAGTTTGTTTACCAATTCAGCTCCCCCCCCGTCCCACAGAACCCAGGCGGGCTTCGTGGAGCATATAGGGAACTTTGAGTCGTTAGGATGCAGTGTTCACCCAACCGACAGACGCCGGTGTCTGACTACTGTCAGAATACTAAATCCTCCAACGGGAACGCTGGAGTGGACCTGAGGGGAGCAGCCACTGGGAACCATCAGGGCTTCACCTCCTGTCCGACTGAACCAGGGCTAATGTTGGTAAAGACTGGATCTGTTGTTAGACAATACAGAAGAGTTGGGTCAACATGCCGTGGCTTGTATCGATCCCGGGTTACCAGAGACTACTCTACCTGGTTTGACAGCCAGATGTCCTGGCCGCTACCCAGGTAAGGGGAGTGGGTCTGGTATACGCCAATAGTTACTTGAGATGTACTTGGGTTATGGTCTTCTTCTGGAGTTTCAGTTTAGTTTTGTTCAAACTTTTTCACATACAGTGAGAGAACCACAGTTTGGAAATAGAGGGCTCTCTCTCTCTCAATCCCTCTCCCTTCTCCTCTCTCTCTGTCTCTCTCTCTCTCTCTCTCTCTCTCTCTCTCTCTCTCTCTCTCTCTCTCTCCCTCTCTCTCTCTCTCTCCTCTCTCTCTCTCTCTCTCTCTCTCTCTCTCTCTCCGTCTCTCTCTCTCTCTCTCTCCTCTCTCTCTCTCTCTCTCTCTCTCTCTCTCTCTCTCTCTCTCTCTCTCTCTCTCTCTCTCTCTCAATCCTCTCTCTCTCTCTCTCTCTCTCTTCAATCCCTCTCTCCTCTCTCTCTCAATCCCTCTCTCTCTCTCTCTCTCTCTCTCTCTCTCTCTCTCTCTCTCTCCTCTCTCTCTCTCTCTCTCCCTCTCTCTCTCTCTCTCTCAATCCCTCTCTCTCTCTCAATCCCTCTCTCCGTCTCTCTCTCTTTTTCTCCTCCCTCCTCTCTCCCTCGCTCCCTCTCTCTACCTCTTTCTCCCTCCCTCTCTCCCTCCCTCCCTTCTTCTTTGCCTCCCTCCCGTTTTCCCCTCCCCCTTTGTCTCTCCCTCCCTCCCTCTCCCCCTTTCTCCCTCTCTATCTCTCTCCCTTCATCAATCCATCTCTCCTTTCCACCATTGCGCCATCTTCTTTTACGACATCAACATCAAACCAAATACTCTTCATTACTACACAACCATCCCTCTCTCATTCATCATGTCTAGTTCTGTCACAGCTCGGACGTCCTGGCTCTGCATCCCCCCCCACCCCACCCCCGACCCAGCTAAGCAATCGTTCAAGACCAAGATGGCCGCCAGGTGAGCAGGGCCCCGGCGGCGGCGGCGTGGCGGACCTACTTCCTGTCTGAAGGCCTTCCTGAAGCCGCTCTGGGGCGTGGGGGCGAAGGCCCGCCCCGGGACACAGCTGACCACCACGGGCAGACCCCCGGTGCAGGTCCCGTTGTCCTTCCCCTCCGCCAGGTCCCCCTGGCCCAGGTGGCAGCTGGATATGTGCGCCTCGTTCCCCGTGCAGTTGACCGAGTAGTCCCAGTAGGACGGCTTCCTCCGGCGGGCAAACATCCTGGAGAGGGAGGGAGGAAGGAGGGGGGAGGGTGGAGGACCAGAGGGGCGAAGGGTGGAGGGATAGAGGGTGGAGGGGTGAGAACGGTTCAGACGGGTGGAGGGTGAAGGGCGGGTCAGAGCAGTGGTGGGGTAGAGGAGGGGGGTGGAGGCGGGAGGAGGGTGGGTGGAGGTTTGGTGAGCCATGAGGATAAGGAGTCAATAATAATCACAACTCAATGAGGAGTTTTTCTTGGGGTGTGAACGCAAGAAAGAAAAAACTCCAACGATATCGTTGTGAAAAAATAATGGATGAATAAATACAGATAATATGATCTGTGATCCGTGTCCACTGGATTAGAAAATATTTGCTACAACCTCAAATGGAGTCGTTGAGACGACGCGTCGATGAAGAGGAAGTGATTGAATCGTCTGTTTTGATCGCTCTGAGACGTACTCCCGGGCTGATGGCTGAGGATATTGTCTTTTTATTTATTATTACTACACTTCAAGAGAGCAGTTAAACGCTCCACTTGGGAATCCCGATCAATACCATCTCGAGCACAAAGCCCACCGCTGAGCCCACCGCAGCTGAGGTGATTTTGTTATTTCTCCATAGAAATCAATTCCAACACCGGACGACTATCAGATAAGGCCGTACACGGGAGATTGATTCAGTAGCGATGGAACACACCAGGGTTAATTATGTCCTTTTGAGGCCCCTGTAGCGTTAATCACTTAATCTGCGAAGCAGCTAGCTTCGTTAGCTGTGAGGCTGCAGTATGAGAGGGGTCCATGGAGAGGCAGGATACTCCAGTGGTTTAGGGGTTCGATTCCAAGCCCAGAGGTTCTGTGTTCAAACCCCAAAGATGAGATGCTTATTCTGCTCTTTAATGCGTCTATCCTGAAAGCCTTCACTATGAGTCACTTTGGATGAAGGTGATGAAAAGCAACCAAAGCCTAATTGACCATTGATCCATCACCATTATCATTGTCGGTATTAGGGGCCTTTCTGTACCAAATGCATCTGTAACAGGACTGGAGTTCAGCAGATTGCTGGAACAGCCTGTGCTCACATGGCGTGGAACGTGGAGTACGTGACGCAGAGAGGTTGCCAGGAGACAGCGATTGTTTCCCGTCTGCAACCCCAGACTGGAGTGGTTCTGAGGTGAGAGTTCGGACTCGATCAGGGACACACTGTTTGTCCCGGCAGCTTGGAAACACATCCTCTCAGCTCAGCCACCCCAGAGCCGATGCTCCAGGCTATCTGGAAGGGCCTTTTCCTTGAAATCCTTGGAATCCCTCTTCTGTCTTCTGAGTATGTGTTGTCTGTTGGTTCACTTGTGTATAAATGACATTCCACTCAATGGAAGCTTTATATTCCACCTTAGATACCTCTCGCTTTACCTCTCTCCCTCCCTCCCTCTGACTCTCCCTCCCTCTCTCCCTCCCTCTCTCCCTCTTTCTCCTTCTCTCTCTTCCTCCCTTCATCGATCAATCTCTCCCTTCCTCCATCTTACTCACACATCCCTTCGACTCTACCTCACAGAGAGCCAGGAGGAGTTTTGAGCCGAACACAGAGTCTCAGAGCCTCAGAGGAAAGACAAACTGCAAACCCGAAGATTACCGGGAAAAGGTCCGCCGCAAAACTAGGCGGCCGAGCCTGGGCGGGTCTGAGCGGCAGTCTGTAAAAACAGGCGGTCGGTGTCGTGAGATGGACGGGGAAGTGCAGAGGGACACGTAGATGGAAAAGCAGAGAGAGACGCGGTGGTGCGCTGTGGTCAACAGAGCAAAGAACGCGTCCCAGTGCTGCACACACACCACTGGGTTCAGCCTCTCCTCACTGCTGGGAGTGTATATACATAGAGAGAACCCTCCATTAGATAATCATACACGCTCTAATGGGAAACCCCCCACATGAAGAGAAGCATTAACAGGAACCCTGCCTTTAAGCTAAATGATTTGTTTACATTATGCATTTCTGGCAGAAATATCAAAGAAGTATCACTCTTTCGGGTGAAACGTCGGTTTTTCAAAAGACCTTCACAGATGGAAACCATGTGAAGGCTGAATGTGGGCCTTCTACACACCTGCTGGTAAGACCGAGCCCGGCCCATGTTTAACTTAGTGGATTTATGATGTTTCAGCGGTCTGCAGTGCAAAGGGAAAGTCTGAGTTGAGACGCAGCAGTCAAGGGGGACCGTGGGAGATGGCTAGTGGGGGCCAACTTGTGAGTTGGCCCTCACTAGCCATCTTCCACGCTAAGGAAAGTCATTAAAGTGACCAAGAGGGCAGGAATGTCTCGTGGGCGTTTGACTCGCAGCCACAGGCTTTTGGGTTCAAACTCCATTGCCTGCGGTCTACCTGTATCTAGAACAAATTCACTGTGAGTGGGCTTGGATTAAGGTAAATAGTCAAATGACCAAATAGTAATTCAGATTCTCTCCACTAGACAATAAAGTATATCAACAGATTGGACCTATTTGTCCTGAGCTCCAGTTTCAGGATATCTCCATCTGTGATACTGGACCATGACTGAAACACGGTGTTGAATCAAACCTATAGCCATTATCAGCACCTAAACCATAACCACTATCAGCATTAAACTCCATCACCAGTACCAGCATCAAACACCCTAACCAGTACCAGCATCAAACACTCTAACCAGTAGCAGCATCAAACACCCTAACCAGTATCAGCATCAAACTCCATAACCAGTATCAGCATTAAACCCAAAACCAGTAACAGCATCAAACACCTTCCAGTCACAACATCAAACACCATAACCGGTACCAGCATCAAACCCCAAACCAGTATTAGCATCAAACCCAAAACCAGTACCAGCATCAAATCCATAACCAGTACCAGCATCAAACCCAAAACCAGTACTAGCATCAAACTCCATGGCCTGCTCCACTGAGCTCCATGTGTCCATGTCGGACCTCATCCCACCGTGGACGAGATGCCACTCACTGAGCTCCATCGTCACAGTTGAGGCGCTGCTCACTGAGCTCCACGTCTCCATGTTGGACCGCAAGAGGACTCTACTCACTTGTAGACCCTGGCGTTGTACTTCCTCTCCCCGGGGAAGCCGAACATGCCGCAGATGACGCGGCTGTTCTGCAGGTTCCAGTCGGCGTTGCAGATCTGCTTCCATTTGCCTCCGTCCTTCACCTCCACGTAGCCCTCGGTCACAGGGATGCGCTTGCGGTACGACGACAGGATGGCCCGGATCCTCACGTCCTCCACCTGGATGTTGAGGTTCTGGGGGAACACCACACACACGTTACAGAACAGACCCCCACACACACTCAGCAGCTGACGACACCTCAACACCTGATTCATCTGCGGTAACTCTCCTGCACTAGACCTCTATTCGCCTGCTTGTTCGCCTTAAAGCTCCTTCTTTGTTCTTGCTTATTGACATACCATCCCTTTCTGTTTATAAGTGGATTTAGTCTACTTGTTGTACGTCGTGTCAATGTCTGTTCACTTTCATGTTTTGTTCCTGGGAAACCCTCCTGAAAACTAGATGCTGCATCTCAAGGGGTTTGTTTGACTCCCAGTTAGCAGCAATTGAATTTTATCCAAATTAACCGGAACCTCGAAGCAACATGCAGGTCCACAATTCAAATTCAAATTCAAATTCAAAAAAACTTTATTTGTCCCCAGGGGGCAATTGAGGGCACATAGCAGCAGCATTTACAACGGACAGGGCCATGTCCAAACAAAAAACAAACAAAAACAAAAACACAGCATTGCTACCTGGCAGACAATACACACAAGCACAGGTGTCTACAAATACACACATTTATATAAATATATATAAAATATGCAAGGTGCATGTTTATAAATGGAGAACTGACTCTTAAAAGTGACAATGACAATCTCTAGCTTGTTAGCTCGTAGCTAATGGCTAATGCAGGCAGCTTATCGTCGGCTCAATAACTACTGTTACGGCTGCTCCATTTCCATGACATGCCTGTATGCGCTGTTCTCAAGTGTTTTTGCAATTTAAAATTAATCTTGATAATACACAGGCCTATTAAGTATTTTTATTTGTTCCAGCAGCTGGTTCCAGGTGTTGCTTGGAGGTTTCAGGACCTCCCTCCTTTATGGTGTGTGTCCTTGTTTATGTGGATGGTTTTAATTGTGGAACTCAAACCCGTAACATGGTTTTTATTAAAAAAATAAAGGAGAAGCGATGAGTTTGAGCCATATCAACGCGTGCTCTCAGATGGGAGCGCTGCAGGCGTGCGCTGGAGTCAACAACCCTTCACATCTGGAGAGAATCTGAGTCCCGCGCCATGAAAGGACCTCTGCAGCCCTGCGCAAAACAGCGCCGCAGCTCATGGTTAGCATCGCTGGTTGACACGTAGCGTAGCGTCCGTCATCAAAGTCATAACCCTTCTCTGTTTCGGCACTGCAGGGGTGGAACGAGGTCCAGGCCGATGTCAGGACCACTCACTTGTTCAGAGTTCACCTAGATTCTGCCAAGCCCCCTGCCTCCCCCCCCCCCCCACAACACCTCTTACACACTTATTGTATGTTGTACGTCCTTTCACTTAAGAATAGTACTTAGCATTGTGTAGCATCTTATCCTATCTTTGTTGTATACAGGAAATGGGTTAACCTTACAGTTGTTAGTTCTTGGCACTTGGTTCTATGAACATCCTTACTGTACCGACAGCGATATATTGTTTTTTCTCCTTCTTCTGATAAATGTATTTATTGTAAGTCACTTTGGATGAATGCGTCTGCTAAATGCCCTCAATGTAAATGCAGCATAGCGACAGCAAGTTCACCACGTTTTGCCTCATTAGCTTATTAACACAGCAGACCTGTCTGAACTCAGACGACGGGGCTACGGCGAGCGGCTCTCTGCCCGGAAACACGTCCCCCACCCCGGGTTTTAGTGGGTGCTGCGGGGGGCCGCGTCTGGGGGGGAATGTTCCGGGCACAAGGACTGCCTTGTGAGCACACGTGCGTCAGGTAGCGGCGACGCCCACGACCTTTCCGTGGTTTCAACTGGCGTCACACAGCGCTAAAAGAGGAGGTGTTGAAGGTTTTATATTGTACCCTAGCTTTCTCCTTATGACCTTTACTTTGCACCTTGTATATTTTTTCTTCTAACTGACATTATTATAATATCACTATCTTTTAATTTGATTAGTTGTGTTTTCCAAGTGGGGTGTGTCGGTGTCTAGGCTCCACTCCCGGGCTCATTGGATGCCCTTGGCTTTAGTCCTCTACTACGCTCGTATATTCTGCGATTGACTTCTGGTTTTATGTGTTCGGTGCGTTTTACAGATAGATCCACCGGCTGATAAACAAAAGGGTACCCTGCCTCGGACTCAGGAGGTGATGAAGGCAAGAGATTGCGTTTGAAAGCGACCAATCAGGGGGGCCATCCGGTCGGAGTCCGATCGATGCGGGTCCTTTGTGAGGATTGAACCAACGTCCTCCCCATCAGCCACGCCGCGAGCCCTCATTCTGTTGCTACGTGACAGAGCAGTTTAACCGCCGGGAGCTCAGACCGCTGTCCGGACGGGCGTGGAGGCGGAGCTGCTTGTTGGAGCTGGTCTCCTTCCTGAGCGGATGACCGACCAGTATGGCTGTCATACGTGTTGAGACAAACTAAACCCTTCAGAACACACGAGGCCAACGCCAACAGAACAGGAGGAAAAAAGAAAAAAAGGATTTATGTACTTTTTAATATCTCTCCATAGCGACAACCCACATTAAACAACATTTCCCACAAGGCTCGGGGGCAGGAAGGTCTAATGTACACACTGAAAGCCAGCTGAGATCATTGTGGTGGATAATAATGACAGGACGTGCGGTTCTGGAGATCCCTCTTCAGTAGCAGATGATACGTTCCTCGACCAAGGCAGATAATGATATGGTAGCAGTACGTCAGCGGGCAATTAGTTGTCAGAAAGCTAAAAATTCCCTTAGCAAGCTCCTTCAAGATACCTCGAAAAAACCACCACTGCCCTGGTGAGGACACGAGGCGTCTGGAGAGATCCGGCGTCTACCCCACGACCGCCAACTTCAGCTGGTGTTGTTGAAAGTCTGACACATTCTCTCACCTCGTGCACTGCCAAGCATATGCCAGATAAACCAATATGTTCCCAATTAAGACTCACATCCAGATATCAGCTCCAGGACTCTTTTTTTTTTATCTCAGCTAAAGATGTTTCTGGCATAGACTCATATTGTTATGAATGGAATGGATAGTCAACAGTATGCAATGTTATTCCCATGCCTTAGGGGGCGCTCTACGGAACCTGTTATGTTTAACTTGTAGCATAGTTCTGGTGCTAGATAATCAGAGTTAAAATAGATATCAATGACTCAACCTGAGTTCTTGTGACACTCCATAACTAACAAGTTATCCTTATATTATATAACAAACATTATACATATACTGTATATACAGCCAAAGAGCTCCTGAATCAGTCGCCGAGCTGCGTTTACAGGAGCCATAGGTAGAGCATTCCTTCAAGTCCATGTTGGGGATGGAGTGGAGATGCTGGGTTGGCTTACATGCACAACTTCTCCCTCCTTACCATTTCAGGGACCTCCCTCCATTCTACCGAAACCCACTTCCTGCTGAGGTTTCAGATGTTCCTGCACATGTTCAGAGGACGTGTTTGTAGGAACGATGGGCCGGCTGCAGCGAGCCTCGCCGAGGGCCAGGGTTCTCTGACAACATGTGGCTGTTGTTTGTGGAGGGAGGGGGCGTTCTGCTGTGTTTGTGTAAGAGCTAGGTGGCGGAGCAGAGGGAAAAGCCATCACGTCTGCACTTGGCTTCTTAGCAAAGACGTGAGGGACGCATAGCGGAAACACACTGAGCTACAAAACATCTCGCCGTCATCCTCTCAGGATTATGCACATATGATGCTACATATGTTGATGTGGGGATGATAAAAAAAACATTGACCGCTAGAATAGATTTATGAGAACTTATTTCATGAGAGAAAGTCGCGTTTGATAATGCTACTGCAAAGCTCTTGAACTTCAAGGTTTGTCCCAGCTTTCCTGGAGTACCTGCCAAACTAGGCCTGGATGTAGAGGTGGAAAACCCGTTCTCCTCTTGGAGGTCTGCTCGCGGCGTGACGCCACATCCGCCACGGAGAATCGATTACGTGCGGCTGGAAATGACCCACCGGTGAGAGGGAAACTGGGAAAGCCAACCAAACTGGGAAGTGACATCATAGGAGAGGTATTGTGCGCTGAGTAGGGGGACACATCTCAGAGGCATGTCCTGAAAGGTTGCTGGTTCCACTGTGGAACGTCTCAGGGGGGCCTGGTTGGTACACAGAAGCTACAGAAGCAACTATTGGGCCATGGATTGGAACCAGATGGTGGACCTGCGTCACGTAGGGAGCTCGCTCAGGTGGGTTCCATGCTGGAACCAACACAGGACGTGGCCGAGGTGTGGAATGGTCTAGACAGGAAGGTATGTTTCCATAACACCAATATTGGTTAATAATATGACAGTTTATATTAATAATACACACAGAAACAATGCCTGGAAAAGTATGTTTGATCTGATGTTTCCTCTTCAGTTGAACATTGCTCCATCCAATAATGCCGGGATCAGACTACAAAAAATCCGATTTTGACAGGATTTTCATCAATGTCAAATTTCCAGTCCACGGCCTGATGAAGAAAGTCAGGAACGATAAATCATGCAAACACCCATCAGGGTCGCCCACTGCACACCGACGAAAACCACCATTTCTGAATAATATTTCCCTGTTTAGTTCGACAACTCCTCCAACGTGATCCTTGAGTTGACCAATAGGATGACAGAGTGCCCTCTGGTGAACCGAAACAAGGGTTTGGTTTCGTTGTGGGTGCAACACCCCTGTTTGCAGCCATCCGGTGAGCCAGAATAACACCGGTGACCATGATTGACAATTGTTGGACCCTCCTTCGACCTATGAACTCATGCAAGGTTGTGAAAAATAAGATGATGGAGGTCAGGGTCTCCATCGCCCTACCACCACCACCACAAACCCCACCCAGGGCTCAGACAACTATCTCTGATGAAGGTGATTAACCGACCTGTAGTCCATGGAGCTCAATGCTTTCTGCCCATTCCAAGTAGAAACATTTGAACACCTGAATGTCAAAGCGTTGGCTTTATCCAACTGTCGTTTCATAAAGGATCTGTTACAACCAACCTTCGCAAAAACTGTAAGGGACAACCGTCAATTCACAAATTTTGCCATCCAAATGGTGACTTCATAACTTCTCCTCAAATGGCACTCCTTTGACATCTTAATCAACATCTGGGCCAGAGGAACAGAAGAGTGCATGGTTTCAACATATGGTTACAATAGAGGACCTCAACCTCTGGCAGTGAAATGCCCGCAAGAGCTGCATTGGACCAAGGACCAGTGAAAGAGTTTATCACAGCACGTTAGCTCATCGCACTTTTGTTTTTAACTGGTTTGTCGTAAAAGATTTCACGCTGTTATGTATTTTAATGTAAGCCCCGTCTAAGGCAATATGCCGTCTCTGTTGATGGACAATAAAGTTTTGTAATCTTCATGAGTCTAATCTCAAAGCAGGCCAATGAAGCAGCTCCTCACTAAGGTTTTAGAGAAAGAGGAGACTTTTACTGTGAGGCCTAAATGTCCAAATGGTGTTAAAAACCGTCTTTTGTAGCATTCGCCGCTACTTGTGTTCGGTGAACATCTGTTATCTGTAATCCGAGGACGTGTTACTGGAGGGCAGACAGTCCCACAAACACACAAAACTAATTGGGGAATTTAATGTTTTTCTTCCGATTGTAGAATTCATTGAGTGTCACGTGCCACTTTGTTTGACTATTTTGTTTTCAGTTGTTTCCCTCTGAGCAATTAAAAGGGTCTTTGTTTACCAATGAACAACAGATGTGGCCCAGTGCCACAGCATATACACTGGCTCAGAGGAAGATTACCACCTAGATTAAAAGGGAATTAACTGATTCTGCTCTGGCACGAGAGCCTTATCTGCTGGTGGAAACATGTGAAGAGTAAAGATATGCACGAACAAGCAAACAGACCGCCTGACAGAGCCTAGTTATTTACTTAGCAAAGAGATAATCCGTTTATAACGCACTGGACTACGTTGGCCGTGATCTGATAAATGTCACGTATTTGTACGTAGACTACAATAGAAATACCAAATTCCTCTGAGTTTTGTATGAGTGATTGTTGCGTGGGTTGCAACTGAAACAGGTGGACCCCACTGGTTCAAAGCCACTGACAGACGCGTGTGTTTATGAATGTATGTATGTTCTTGAGTCTATCCTCAGCTTGAATAAGAGTAGACTCAACATGCCCTCCGTCCGGAGGTACATTCATCCTGGATGACGTCAGGTTCTGACCGAGCGACGGGGGCCTGGCAGCTCCCTCCCTCCCTCCCGCCCCCCCACCGCGCACGCCCTACAGCGTGGGTAAACACCTCCGCGTCCCTCCCACCACGCAGGTCTGCGGTTCCCACTGTTACTTCGCACACAGACACATAGGATCACGCGAGCACGCTAATTAAACAGGAAGCATGGGAGCTGGCACGGAGAACGGGCGGGTATTCGGTCCAGTCGGTGGAGCGACAGACATCATGCTGACCCAGCAGATATACAACATCCTACTGCGGTCTGGTAGGAGGGGGAGAGAGAGAGAGAGGGCTGGGAGGAGATAGTGGGAGAGAGAGAGAGATAGAGAGGGGGAGAGAGAAAGCGAGAGTAAGAAAGAAAGAAAGTGAGTGAGTGAGAAAGAGAGAAAGAGACAGAGACAGAGGGGGAGAGAGAGAGAGAGAGAGAGAGAGAGAGAGAGAGAGAGAGAGAGAGAGAGAGAGAGAAGAGAGAGAGAGAGAGAGAGAGAGAGAGAGAGAGAGAGAGAGAGAGAGAGAGAGAGAGAGAGAGAGAGAGAGAGAGAGAGAGAGAGAGAGAGAGAGAGATGACCCTACAGCTGTGCTAGAACAAATGAGTAGTCAGAGAGAAAAAGAACGCTGTAAAACTCTGCTTGGGGTGAGCTAACCACCACTCCTGGTAAAGTAGTTAGGAGTGGAGAAGGAGAGCAAGAGAGAGAGGTAGAGAGAGAGGGGAGAAAGGAGAGAGAGGAGAGAGAGGGAGAAGGAGGAGACAGATAGAGAGAGGGGAGAGAGATAGAGAGATATATGAGTCTTCCTCTGTCTCTCTGTCTCTCCTTCTGGTTATATATGTGTTATATAACTCTTTCTCTCTCAATGTCTCTCTCTCTTTTTCTAAGAGTGAGAGAGAGAGAGAGGGAGAGAGACATATATAACTAGAAGGAGAGAACGAAAGAGAAAGAGCTATCCATGTAACAAGAGTAGAGAGAGATAGAAATTCAAACATAAAGGAAGAGAGAAGGAAGGTTGACTCTGGATGCGACGTTGAGGCTGAATTCACTTTGAAACAAAGTAAGCCAAGATTTAGCTTGTAGCCTCGCCCGAGTAGCTTAAGTTCTTTGCACTGTACCCCACAACTCTTTCACTAACACACACTCTCGTGCACACAGGCTGTGAAGATCAGAACATTGTGTATAATCCAGACAAAATAATCTTGTTGTGTGGCATGAGGCTGGACCCAATCTGGATCTCACTGGTCGCAATGGCAACCCTCACACAACACACCCTTTTCCCTCCTGAAATGCCCTCAAACTAAAACTTTTCCCGTCTTTCCTTCGCCTTTTGAGCTTATGTGAAGCTCATGGAAATCCTTTAGCAGTGATGAAACCAAACCAATCGCAGCACCACCGCCGGCCCGTAATAAGACTGCAGGTAGTGTTCTGCTTTTCCCCTTCCTCCAATCACTGAATGCCTGGTTGAATTAGAGGCTGATCTTTCATAGAAATCTGCCTTGATGCTCGCTGCTGCTGCTGCTGCTGCTGCCGCTGCTGCCGCTGCCGCCGCTGCCGCTGTTGGTTGTTGTTATGACTGAGTCGGTGTTGGCAGCACAAGGTCTGCATTGATTAACGCTGCGAGCTGTCAAACCCTGCCAGGAAACGAGCAAGGCCAAAGAATACAACTCATAAAAAGCAGAGGTATTTATTCATACACAGAAATCGGCCCGGGACGGAACGCGCTGAATGTGGGCCGATCCCAATGACATGGTTTGAGAAAACACTTCCTTCGCCTCCGATGAACGGCCAGACGCCTCGTCCCTCTTACAGGAGCACAGCAACATCCCACATTCCAGGATGGAAACCAATCTGTCCCTGTAAGACCGTCCGCTGAGAGGCACAATGCTAAATATAACTGCTCTAAACAAAGCCCTGGTTTCCACACAGCCACCAAGGGCATTTACAGTCGGATATGTTTACAGTTCTGTCAGGAATCGCTCATTTCTTAGTTTGAACTAATGATTGCATGACATGGTTACACAATTCAGTTTGGTGGTATGGTTCCACTCTTTAGGCCTGCTTGGTACTGCTGGAGGATTTAAAGCATGACTTACAGATGTCAGATACAGAATACCAACAGGGTGCACTATACAATCAGATATCTCACCTCATTGTGTCGGTTACGTATAATAGAGCAGAACCGAAGCAGGTCGAGGCTGGGGGTGAATTCTGCTCAGCCCACTTAACTTCGCAGAATGTTTGAGATGGAAGGTCTTAATTTGACCGCCTGTTGGTGTACCGGCGTTTGATTGGACCGCGTTAGCCGTCAGCTGATGGGGAGCCGCGCAACTAGAGGGTCGCGCCAGATCTAGCTACGCCCATTTGTGTTCATATTACTTTTAGATTTGTTCGTTTAAAAAACGCCGTTATCCAATGTGCTGCACAACCTAGTTTCTAAACCGCCACCAGTGGACAGACTGCGGTGTATTGTGAGACTGTGAGTATCTAGGGGTCTTCTGACTAGGCCCTTGAAGACAGCAGGCTCCTGACCTGGCCTTTTCTCAATGAGGCCGCGAGGAATCTGGGGAAGGTCATGTGACACGGCCTCGTCAGGGTTCACGTCACCCCGCTCCTGCCCCCCTCTCTCACGGCCTCCGGCCCGAGACCTCGGTCCAGATGTCCTCCTCACCACCGCTCTACTGGGATGGCCGGCCAGCCCCAGACATACCAGTGCTGGTGCTCAACCAGTTGGCGTTCCCATGCGTCTCAGGTGATCTGGACCACAGCTAGATGGCAGAGACAGGTGTACTGACGATTCCGGTGTTGGCCAGGAAGAATCTCTGGTCGCATTTGTTAAAACGTTCTTTACACCCCAATATCAATCAATGAATCGTTGACAAAATGCTCTGACAAAAATAGTATTATACGGTATCTGTGTAAATGGTAAATGGACTACATTTATTTCCTTTTCTAACCATTGGCCCCTCAAATTGCTTTACCATATTACCGACGGCGGAGTCAACCATGCAAGGCGACAGCCAGCTCGTCGGGAGCAGTTAGGGTGGAGGTGTCTTGCTCAGGGACACCTCCACACTCTGAGGAGCCGGGGATCAAACCAGCCGGTAACCAGCCAACACACTCTAGCTTAATTTCTGTTTTTAAGGCAGAGAAGGTAAAGTCTGTATTCCAGTCGATCCCACAAGCTCATTTCTTTCCAACATCGGCTACATGGACGCCAAACTGCATGCAGCAGTTCAAAGTATTCTGCCTATGAATATTTAATACACAACAACACTGTTATCGTGCTATAAGTCTCCGGTTATTTTCCTGGCCCACGCTTATGTTTCAGGGCCTGGACAGACATTTATACCCAGTATGAGGTCAGCGCTCCTTGTGGAATCTGATTAAATAACCGACGTACCCGTAACCTCCAGGAAGTCATTTTCTTAAGAGGTATAAACTGAAGTTAAATACTGAAATGGCTCCATGCTGGCCGATAGGAAAAAGTGGGCGCTGTTGTTTTATGATGAGGGATGTAAAAGACATACCTTCACTGGTAGAGGCCTCTTACGCCAGGCGGAGAACACACAGGGGAGATGGCAGAGCCTGCTGTGGCGCTCTCACGTGGGTTACCACTACCAGATGGGGGGGGAGGGAAGGGGAGGGAGAGGGAGGGAGGGAGGGAGAGGAGCGGACACAAGGCCAGGCAGAACATTTGGGTTCTTATAAAGGCTCTTGATGTTGCCGGGCTTCTGCTCGGTGGATGGAAACACTGATGGCCGAAGGAGCCTGCTTTCTGGACCCTGCACCCGATAACACCCGATAGATCCAGTGATGGACAGGTATCAGCTCCTTTTGACCTGGGTCAGTGTGTTCTGCTGGACGTTGGTGGGGTTACTTATAATGGGACGGACTGATTACACTGTAAATGGTAAAGGGACCGCATTTATACAGCACTTTTCTAACCGGTAGCCACTGAAAGCGCTTTACAATATTGCCTTAACATTCACCCATTCATGCACAAATTCGCACACCGACGTCGGTGTCAACCATGCAAGGCGACAGCCAGCTTGTCGGGTGCAGTTAGTGTGAGGTGTCTCGCTCAGGGACACATCGACAATTGAGCCGGGTTTCGAACTAGCAACCTTCCGGTTACCAGCCAACCCGCTCAACCTCCTGATCCGCGTGCCGCTTTGGTCGTTGCATTGTCGAAAAACCTTGTTGAGAAACGTTACTGTCCACTGTCCCTAGAGTGTCGGTACGGGGGGCCATGAGTTTGTCTCCGGTTTCCCAACTCAAGCGGAGCCTGATGCTCCCTCACAGAACGGAGATGCCTGCTTCTACTAAACGTCTTCACACACATTCTTCTGAGTTAAGCAACTTTCCACAGAAGAAAGATGAGTACAGAGGAACAGCAGAGAGAAACTGCAGGAGATAGAGAAACAGAGGAGAGAGAGAGACAGAGAGGAGAGAGAGACAGAGAGGAGAGAGACAGATAGGAGAGAGAGACAGAGGGGTGGAAGAGAGAGACAGAGAAGAGAGAGCCGGGAGGAGAGAGAGGGAGAGATAGGAGAGAGAGGGGAGAGGGGGAGACATAAAGGAGAGAGAGAGAGAGGGAAGAGAGAAACATAGAGGAGAGACAGAAAGGATAGGGGTAGAGAGAGACTGAGAAAAAAGAGAGAGGGAGAGAGAAAAACAAAGAAGAGTGACAGAGGGACAGAGGAGAAAGAGAGAGACAGAAAGGAGAGGGAGAGAGCCAGAGAAAGCAAGGGCCAGTGAGTGTACGTTGCCAGACAGGGAGGGTGTGATGGAAGAGGGTTTGTGGTTCGCTCATAACATTGGAATGTGGAAGCACGAGAGGCTGCACAGAAGAGTAGAGAGATACTATTAGAGAGAGATTATCCTGGGCAGATAGCACCGTGCCTCTGGCGGCCATTACCTCCGGGTTCACTCACAGGCTGCTCAGGAGATCTTGCAGCTCCTCTTACGCCCGGTGACAGTGATGAACGCATAATTACACACAATTACACACAATTACCAGTTTAACCTCACAGCCCCCCCCCCCCCCCCCCCCCCCCCGACACACGACGACTGGCAGCAACGCCGCCATTATTAAGACTGATGGCGGGCCACGCTCGCTGGATCCTACCGCCCATCTGATTGGCTCCCGTCAGCCTCGGGGAGACGGCTGTGTGATACGTATACCGTAGGTAATCCATCACCTTGCTCAACTCAAGAGGGGGATAATATTATACTTGCTTGCTTATGGACTTTATGAAGGTTATCCGAGGTGGGTCAGGCGGAGAAAAATTAGGTTATCCTCAGGGAAAGATTTATCGAAGAAATCTGACATATATTTCGGAACAAGTTTGGAGAAGCCTGAGGTTTAATCGGTGATAGATCTGTGACTGAAGGGATCTGGGCATGTGCTTGAGAGAAGAGAGGACTAAAGATGTGAAAAGCAAACAATTTGTGTGGATGGACGGCATATTCAAAACTCTGCTGAAAACAGAATCAACGGAAAACCGTTAACGTGCTAAAGGTTAGCGTCTCTTTACGTTCAGCGAATCAAAATCAAACCGCTGGCGTGCTTGAGGTTAGCATATTTACGTTCAGCGAATCAAAATCAAACCGCTGGAGTGCTTAACGTTAGCGTTTCCACGATCAGCCTGTGCCGGCCCGCTCTCACGTACCTCCACATGGTTGGGCAGCGTGTTGATGAACTTGAAGCCCGGGATCCTCTTGTCGCTGCAGACCACGCCCACGTCCTCCGAGTGCTTGCAGTCCGACACTCCGATCCCATTGGACGGACACAGCGCCAGCGTGCTCTCCTTGCCTCGGCAGTGGACGTTGTCGAACCACACGCGGCCTGGACACAGAACCGCAGATCACATTTAAATTCAGGGCGTTTAGCAGACGCTTTAATCCAAAGCGACTTACAATAAGTACATTTGTCAGAGGAAAGAGAAACAACATATCACTGTCTGTACAGTAAGAATGTTCATAAAACGCAGTCACTAGGTTAACCCATTCCCCATATACAACAAAGAAAGCTAGCATAAGATGCTACACAATGCTAAGTACTATTTTTAAGTGCAAGGAAATATAACCTACAATAAGTGCATACATTAAGTGCCAGGATGTACAACATACAATAAGTGTGTAATAAGGGACGAGGGATAAGGGGAGTCTAGGTGAACTAGATGGTCACCACCGAGATGTTTCAGTTTAAACGGAACGTGACAACATATCGTTAAGAGGGGCGTGGCCGAGGGTGGTGAAATCCATCCTCGGGACAAACTGATGGCGGGAAGCCCGGAAATCTCGGTCAGCTTTTGTCAAAATGTTTCAGCGGTGATGAAATAGCGAGAGGCTGCTGACCGCCACTGGGCTCGGGCCCCCGGTCCACGGCTGGTATTTTATAGCGCTGTCGTCGGCCCTGAGTCCACACGACATTGGAGTCTATCAAGCGGGGCGCGGGTCTCTCGTAAAGTGCTCCTACGTGTAAACAGCTTGAGACGGTTCTGAGTGCGTTGTGCTTTTCCTGTAAACAGATTCGTTCTGGAATCGAATAAAACAAGTCAACCGTTCTTTTCATTGTGTGGAGTCGTTGACCTGTAATTGACCGCAATCCTTTCTGAGAGGGGCTCTGTTTTCATAACCAGCCCACTTCCTGCTTACCTTTAAGTGCAACAAATCCTCAACCCTGAGACTTCAGATATGTAAAAACCTGACTATCGCATCATGATACCCTCACATCCTCAACCGCGATCCCTCCCCCCAGAACTCCACTCTAAACACAGACCAGGGAGGGCTACAAGCTCAAAGACATCAGCGACCCAAACATCCCCTGGACCCTACCTTCTCCCTTCCCGTACTTGGCGGAGGGCGACCAGGACACGGCCTCCAGGTAGCCCAGCTCGCGGCACACCACCTGGGCGTTGTGGATGGAGAAGTCGTCGTCGCACACGGTGCCCCACTCCCCGCTGTAGAACACCTCCACCCGCCCCTCGTTGTGCTTGCGTTTGTCGCCCGCCAGCCGCAGCTGTATCCTGGGCGTGTCGGCGGGGATGTGGGGCGCGCTGTACATCTCCTGTTCCGGCCCGGGGTAGCCGGGCGGGTAGCCCATGTGCTCGTACTGGGCCCGGGCCAGGGGGGCGAGCAGCGCCAGCAGCAGCAGGGACCCTTGGAGGGAGGGGAGGTGGGGGCGGTGATGGTGGGGCTGGCAGGGGACCGGCATGTTGGCTCGGGTGGAGGGCGTCCGACGGAGGGCACTGGTTTAAGATGAGATAAGGCTTCGTTAATCCTTGCAGGGGACGCCAGGTGCAAATGCCATTAAAGAGGTGGAAACAGTGCCCACATCTGTACGAATGTGAGGTTGCCTGTTATCTTGTCACCCTATGAGCAGGGAGACAAAGGGTCCCGATTGCAAACTAAGAGCCAATGTCCAGTTCATGGTTAGGATAAGGGGAACATCTGAGAGGAGAGGCTCAGGAGAGAGGATACGAGAGGAAAGAGAAGAGAGGGATATTATTCACTTTAAACACTTTTCTCCAAGGCGAATTCAAAGCCTCTTTGGGAGCCCTGTCGTTAAGGAGTAGATAGGGCTCAGGCCGGGGTGATTTGCTACAGGATGCCTACAGGTCGGACGGTCGACGTTGGGGATTGAGCTCAGAACCTCCAGACTGTGTTGGCAGTGGGAGAGAGGAAGACCAGCCGAGGGGGTCTGACGAGGAACGAGGCGCCGACACGATGTCACCCTTCTCACAACGTTTATTCCTTTCCCACACCTGGATGGGTTGGTGTAATGATGGCGGAGTGTGTCATTACCAGATCGTTTACACAGCTTTACAATTCAAGACTTCATCCTGTTTAAGTGGCGCTGGGAGGGCCAGGGTAGGGCTGTGAATGCTTGTTAAAGCCGTACGCCGTCGGATCAGAGACCGTAATCTCTGCATCTAACAATCAGAACCGCTGGTGGAATGGGAACCGTTAGGTCCCTTCTCCACTGGGACCCTTGAAGCCTTTAACAGGGGGGACAGAAGATGGATCAATAACACACACACACACACACACACACACACACACACACACACACACACACACACACACACACACACACACACACACACACACACACGCCAGCACATACACACACACACACAGCAACATGTAGACATACACACGCATACACACGCAAACACCAGCACACACACAGAAACAGATACCAGCACACACACACAGACAGGAACACACACACACACACACACACACACGTATAAACCACAAAAACAAACTAGAACACATACAGATAAACATATACACACACAGCAACAAGCAGACATACACACTAATACACAAACCAGCGCCCACAATCACAAAGAGACAAACACACACAGACACAAACACCAGCACACAAACACTCACTCACACACACACACACACACACACCCCAACACCCATACACACACTAACACACACACACACACACACACACTAACACACTTCAAACCCCAGCAGCACAACAACACCCCGAGATGCCCTCGCGTTGTGTGTTGAATGTTGGACGCTTCACTGCCGGCAGGATTCCTAAACTACCCTCTCATGGATAAAAGCAGTTCTCCGTTGACATCAGCCGCGTCGTCTGCCTTTGTTTGTCTCCTCTTCTACAGCTGGGGCTCTTGTTTTGAGGCAATGCGCTGAGACACGACCGCGGTCTCTCGCAGTGCCGTCTCACACTGCTGAAGCAACAGCTGTCAGACGCGGGAATGGATACAGGGCTCCATCTGAAGGAGGCGCCGTCACTGTAACGTGGCGGTGGTTACACAAGCCCGTAAGCCCCGAGAGTTAGAGGGAACGCAGGGCTCGCACAGCCCCCCCGGCCCCCCACCCCGGGGGGGCCGTCGAAACAGGCTCCAACCAACCGTGGGCCCGCTGCTGTCATCACCGACACACAGAACCAAACCTGTGAAAGACACTCCACTGTGAGAGACAGTGGAGTGTTTATCCATATATCAGTCGGTCTGTCCATCCATCTATCGGTCTGTCTTTCTATCCATCTCTCTGTCTGTCTGACCATGTCTGAAAACGCAGACAGGACACTCTATATAGAGCAGAAGCTAATCATGGCTTTCACTCTGGCATATGGAATCCTCCAGTCTGCATTTTCCAGTGTTATACACTTGATGCATTCTTTGTTTACCTTGGCAAAGGAGAGAGTGAGCCCAAATGAAAACTAGACAGCCAATTACAAAAGGCTGCGCCCGCTCAACGTCCAATCAGACATGGCTGGATTTCCAGGAAGTTCTGACCTTCTGATCTTGGAGGGTTAGGTGGGGAAAATTGTTTTTTTTCCCCCACTTAAACTTTCTCTCTCACTTTAAAAAGTGTGAGAAAGACAGAGAGACAGAAACAGAGACACACACACACACACACACACACACACACACACACACACACACACACACACACACACACACACACACACACACAGAGACATAGAGAGAGACACACAGAGAGAGAGAGAGAGAGAGAGAGAGAGAGAGAGAGAGAGAGAGAGAGAGAGAGAGAGAGAGAGAGAGAGAGAGAGAGAGAGAGAGAGAGAGAGGAGAGAGAGAGATGGGAGACACACACACACAGAGACATACAGAGAGAGAGAGAGAGAGAGAGAGAGAGAGAGAGAGAGAGAGAGAGAGAGAGAGAGAGAGAGAGAGAGAGATTTTTCGTAGTTTTACACTGCCAGCAGTCATATAAATGTTGATGTTCAAATCAGATCCTCATCATTCAGGGTGGACCACAATACTGCCGTGGAAACACATTCCTAACGCCAATAACTTCGCAGTGGATGTTTGTCGGCAGTGGTGTCTGGATTCACATCAGAAACAAGACCCTGCATGAAGTGACTGAAGCAGAGATATGAAGTCTAGGAGAATGTCAGCGTGGATTTACAGCTAAAACGGCTGGTAGTTCACAAACAACTTTAAACACTTTTAAACCCAAACTGCATCAGTTGTGTTGACCGACAGAAATATCAACACTGAAAGAGAAAGGATAAAACACATCCCAAATAAGTTTGCCAAAGATAAAACCTAGAAAAGCAATTTATCTTTTATCTTGTTGAAGGCCTAACGGGCTTTGTTCATCTCTAACAGGCGAACTGTCATTTCCAAATGATAATCACGACCAGAAAACTATTCTGCAACAAAGTTACCAAGAAAAACAAATGAGTAAGTGAGCAGTTAACGCAGCATAATTAATGCAGATCTGACTTGCCTTGGATTGCGCCAATCTCTCCAGCAGAAAACAGCCCCAATACGAGTCCTTCACCTCCGCAGAGCCGGACTACAAAAGGACCTACGAGGGACGCGGAGCACTCTGACTCCTCACATGCACTTTTACTGAAGCTTGAAACCGTGCGCCTCTGGACCGACGATGGGTGGACCCTATCCAAGGATGGACCTATCCACAGTAGACTTGCCCCTACGCACGCCTCCCTCTGCTCGGATGACCTCATGCGCTTTAGGAAGAGTTCCTGAAGCGGGGTTATTAAGGGGTGGCGAATAACTGAAGTACCACTTTCCCTCTGTTGGGAGGAGTGGGGGGGAGGGGTGGAGCCTGCCTCCCACCCTCCCAGCCTCTCCCAACCATCTCGTGGAGCGAGCAGGCCCACGTAGTAGGAATATATCAACAGCAATGATTAGTGTCGCTAAATTGTATACATTAAACTCAAACGAGCAGTTAAAAGCAACTGGTATCACGCCGCTCGGATGATGTACCTGGGGGGAGGGACTGGTCTGTCTCTTCACTGGGATGAGGTACTGGGAGGAGGGAAGGGACTGTGCGTCTCTTCACTGGGATGAGGTACCTTAGAGGGGGAGGGACTGGTCTGTGCGTCTCTTCACTGGGATAAGGAGGGAAGGGAGGGACGGTCTGTGCGTCTATTCACTGGGATAAGGAGGGAAGGGACCGGTCTGTGCGTCTATTCACTGGGATGAGGTACCTGCTGCCGTGATCTTTTCAAGGATGAGGCTTCAGTTGAGTTGACCATTTATTCAAGTAAGATAAAGAAAGCATGGCCAGCGGCTACAGTAGGTCTAAGTATACACACAGCGGAGATTCTAACCACTCGTCTAATGTAGCGCTCCAATTGTCCAATTGATCCTAGGGTGTGTGTGGGACGTCACGTGCGTACACATACAGCTGTGTTTTTCCCATAGCTTGGCCTGAGATTTGTCTGCCATATCCGGTGATATGAGGAAGATATCTTGGTGATGTTCTGGCTGGGTATTTTAGCTGTCCGTGCCTCGTATCGCGGACTCCAGCCCTGTAACTGTTTGACCCTGTGTTCAGCAGATTATGCAAATGCGATATGTGTTAGATCAGTTGTAGGTCTCAGTGTTAATCAGGACTGAGGTGCCATGACGCGTGGTGCTAAGTTTCATAATCAATTTGGCCCATTGTTAGGTCACGCAACTCTGTGGGTACATAATAAATGTTCCTGGGATATCTACACCCACATTTAAGTATAATATCATTAACATTGATGCGTAATATATTTTTAAGAATTGCCTTTCCTCAAGAAAATGTCTAATTTGAGTTTAAATTAAAAATAATAATAATGGTAGCCCACACGCATCATGTCACCGCTTGTAGAGACGGCTGCCAGTCTTTGCAATAAACCAACGCAGTTTGGTGTCAGGGCCTCTGGGTCCTCTTTAAGTGCCCTGCTCATGGGCACAGCGTCAGGTCTCGGGATTCGGCCAACATGCCGCTCTATTTGTTCAGGGTATCCTGTAAATCAGTTTATAGGATTTTAACTATTCAATCTCTGTGTGGATGTGAGAGCAACATGTTAGACAACAAACAACACGCTAAAAAAACCTGGATTACACCATTTATTAAACACTATTTAGCCAAGCACTAACAATTGCGATTTTTATTGCTTGGCACTTGGTTCTATGAACATCCTGTACCGACAGCAATATATTGTCGTTTCTCTTTCTTCTGACAAATGTACTTATTGTAAGTCACTTTGGATAAAGCATCTGCTAAGTGCCCTGAATGTAAATGTAAATGTAGAGCACAATATAAACAAGAACATAATTTAGCACATAACCCCTTTTGGACTTTTGGATATCCATTGCAATATTTAAAATGTCTTAGAATATAACTTAACTCTATAACTTAACTGTAGTTTCCATACTTCACATCGTCGTGTACATTCGGGGTCGCTCAGGGGGCCTTCACTACGACCACATTAATCCGGACACCACTGATGACCTAGTCTCTCCTGTCCCACCTCATCCCGCTCTCAGCCACACTTAGCTTTTCGCCCTGGGGAAGAAAGTCTTTACCGTGTTCAATGCCCCTTAAAACAGACGGCTAGCCACTTCCTGTTGTAAAAGCAAAAGCACATCATGAGATAAAACCCAGTCTTCCGTCGTCTCTCCATCGGACACAGCGGTGTGTCTGGGGTGTCCAGAGGGCTGCGTCGTTGATAACCCCATGATGTGCCAGTGACACCAAACCCCAACGCCGTCCATCACGGTCCATCACATCTCCCCTGATTTACTCCCAACACATTGGAGCCTGACATTAATTACGTCCTCCAAACGCTGCCAAACACCAGTCGGTCTCGGGCCAGGATGAAATATGTCATCCAATTGATGCGGCGAAAGGCACACATCCATCACGGAGATCAACGTTTTACAACCACGGAAAATAATGTCTGTCAGAAGCCAGTAAAACACAGAGGACAAGAAGGCTTGATTTCATTGGTGCTTTGGGTGGCGGATGAAAGCAGTCTTCTCTCTGCGAGCTGAGCCACACACACGGCTGGTGTCAACCCCACACTGCACCGCTGAACAAGAGACTTTTTGACAGAATCTTTAATGCGGTGTCCCGGGGGGGCGATCCGTCCGTCTGTGCGGCTCTGGATTAGCACGGAGAGGAGGGTGGCGACGAGGAGAGACGTGGGGGGGGGGGGTTGTTGGGCCTTGGCAGTGGATCACAGAGCTGAGAACATTGCACTAGCAGGCTTTGTAGCGTTCCCGGTGTTCTGATTAGATGTGACTGGGGCCGTCGTCGCGCGGCTCGGTGTGACAAAACCGACGCTGGGAGGGCCCCCGATACCCAGCCGATATCAAACATCTGATAAAAAGGACTTTGATCTCACACTATTGTTTCAAGCACAGGTATTTTTTATTCCATGTTTGGCAAAAGAAACGGCGTTGCTCGATCACAAATGACACACAATTATGACTTTGACTTTTGTTTTTAAAGATTTATCTATTTCTTAGTTTAAGTATGTACAGCTCAGCGCCCTGCTCTGAATCGATTACAGCACATTCATGAGCAGCGAAATCTTTGGAAAGAAAATTGCACCCTGAGAGTGCAAGTGAAGCGAGGAGTGCATGTTGATGATCTTCCGTTTGGTCCTTCATTCGTTCTCCTCCTGAAGCAACGGCTGTGAAACGAGGGGCAGAATTCATAACAGGTCCCCTTCCATAACTCACCAGGTTAAACTACCCCATAAAACCCATCCATCCTAGCTGTAAAGCGCAGATTGATTGCAAGGATGCCCTCACCCGGTACGCCGTGTCCTGCCCGCCGGGCGCCGGCCTCTCCCAGCTGCGATGGGACAGAATCCTCAGGACCACGAGGCCGAAGACGACGATCAGAGCGCCCAGGGAGTTGGCGAACACTGCCTCCGGTGGCAGGGCGCTGTAGGGCAGCGTCCCGTTCGCCGTCCCTTTGCTTTCAGTGGGGAAAGACGAGGAGAAATTACTTTAAAAAATATAAAATGCTCATTCGTCCTTGTTAATTATTGATGGCTGAAGGTACAAGTCTAGTGAAATCTTATTTTATTGATGTATTATTATTGTTCTACATATGACTATGATATCATTATGTTATTGTTGGTATTTTACATATGATATATATATTTTTTTATCATAATTTCTTTGAGTTATGATTCAAGAAATTATGAAGAATGATATGAATCCAGCCTCTTTTCCCCGTAACACGCCCTTCTAGACCTTTAAGTGTCTTTTCCCTGTAAAAGACCCTTAAAGACTTTTAAGGGTCTGTTACGGGAAAGAGGCTGCATACGTCTCTGTACAGACGTCCTCCCAGAGAGCTCTTCAGCAGCGCGCTGAAAGGTACTCAACAGAGCGAAGATGAGCTTCTCGTTGATGCCGGAGACGCAGGCGGCGACGCTGAGGGTCAGGATGGAGGCGCCCAGCCACACGTGGAGCGGCTTCAGGAGAACACGCAGCTCCACCGGGGAGCAGGGCAGCAAGAAGGACCCCACACCCACCACCCACTGGAGGGAGGGAGGGGGGGGAGGGAGGGGGGTGAGGGTGAGGGGAGGGAGGAGGGAATGATGGAGGGAGGGGAGGGAGTGGGGGGGAGGGAGGGTGGAGGGGAGGGAGGGAGGGTGAGGGGAGGGAGAGGGAATGATGGAGGGAGGGAGGGAAGGAGGGGGAATGATGGAAAGGGAGGAGGGAGGGAGGGAGAGGGGATGATGGAGGGAGGGAGGGAGGGAGGGAGGGAGGGTGAGGGAATGATGGAGGGAGGGAGGGAGGGGGGGGAGGAGGGGGAATGATGGAAGGGAGGAGGGAGGGGGAGAGGGATGATGGAGGGAGGGAGGGAGGGAGGGGGGGAGGGAGGGAGGGAGGGAGGGGAGGGGGGTGAGGGGAGGAGAGGGGAATGATGGAGGGAGGAGGGAGGGAGGGGGAGAGAGAGGGAGGGGGGGAGAGAGGGAGGGGGGAGAGAGGGAGGGGTAGAGGAGGGAGGGAGGGAGGGGTGGAGGAAGGAGGGATGGAGACAACAGACAGACAGGGACCGATAGCGACATGCAAGACCACACAGATAGACCAACAGTAGGGACAGACCGATGGACAGACGGATGGATAGACGGACAGAAAGATATAAATACATTTAGATTTACACTTACATCTACATCTACAAGCACATTTGTCAGAAGAAAGAGAAGCAATATATCGCTGTGGGTACAGTCAAGGATGTTCATAGAAACAAGCGGCGAGCACTAACAATCACTAGGTTAACCCAATCCCCGTAGACAACAGAGACAGCTAAGGATAAGACGCTGCACCATGCTAAGGAGACAATGGAAGTGCGAGGTTGTACAACGTACAATAAGTGCGTCCATCAAGTATTTGGGGAGCGGTTGAGTCCCTCCCCACACCGAGGGCCCACCTGAGCAGCGAACAGGGCCACGCTGCACACCCCCACCCAGCTGTGCAGCGAGTAGAGGGGGGGGATGTGGTTGGTGGCGTGGTTCTGGAACACGGCGCACAGCCCCACCACGGCCAGGACCAGCGCCAGCAGCATCAGGCCCGCGTGGACCAACTTCCAGGGCAGCTTGTCCCCCCCCCAGGTGAGGGGGACGCGGTACAGCACCGCCCCTGTGGACAGAAGAGGCGTTCTCCTGACTCGGGGCCCGTAGAGAGCGTGTGCACGTCCTGCAGTCAGAACATGTGCTGTCTGCAGGACGTCCAGGAGCCCTACTGGGGCCGAGTACGGTGCGGTCATTGCCCGGACTCTGTTCCAGTAGGGCTCATGGATGTTCTGCAGACAGCAGCAGTCGTTCTCCGGACTGGAAACGGAGTCAGTTTTACTTTAAGGGGAGATTTTGTTTTCTACAGCCGTCCATTACACTTTAAAAGGTTTATTTATTTGTTGCTGTTGGCGATGATGTCTAAGGGGCATCGACATGAAAAGGAGCCATCTCCTTTCATTTCTACTTTTAAATTGACAGCTTTTATGGTGAGGAAGTATTTGGTTTAGCTGATAACTTGTCATCTTGTGATATTTCATGATCCATTTTTTATCACCATAAATTAATTAAATTGTTTAAAAGTCTCATAGCCTTGAGCAAACTACTCGCTCAGCCTTTATTTTGATTTTGAGTTTGCATATGTTCCCTGGACCGTTGACGTTAGGGTCAGCAGTAGGTTCAAACGCATTTTGTGGAGGCAGACGCGCCACAAAGATAGAAGCTGGGGTCACACAATCGTTCAGACAGGAAAAGTGCGTATCCCCCGTGACATATTGGCACAATTACCTACTGTTGGTCAGGGAATCACTCAGGACGGCTACAGCAGCATATGGTTTATTATGATTATCCTTTATCACCAATTTGAACCAAGCAGAAACACTGAGCCGCGTCATAACCCGTGTCTCACTGCGCTGATGTTATTATTCACTTCAACCGGCAGGTGACATCACAACAACATCCGTTTAGTTCCACCTCCTGATTTCCAGTCTCAGATTTACATGTTACTTTGCATTCAATGTAAAATAACATGACTGAATGAATTTGCGACAGTCACCGCTTACTGAGGACAGGCGATGTTTACGCTGGTGGGTCAACCCGTCACCGTACTCACCGAAGCCGTACACCACTACCAGACCGGACACCATCAGCACCGGGTGCCAGTTGAACTTGAGGCCGGAGTCGTCCCAGGCGAACCCGCCGTGCCACTGGCTGTTCCACACGCACACGCCCACCACACAGGCCACGCCCAGACACGCACACAGCAGGAGGCACAGGTAGAGGGGGACGGATGACCTCATGGCGACCTGGGGGACGGGACGGGGGGGACACAGACAATGTGATGATTCCTCAGGTGTTGTGGAGACAAAGTTGTGCGTTTGACTCTTACTAGGATTTTGTGTGTTTGTGTATATGGTGTATAACAAAATGGAGTGGGTTAAGAGTTGTGTGTTGTCACTAGGGGTTTCAGGTGAAACTAGTCCGAGCAGAATTGCAGAGCCTCTATTCTATTGGACAATGCGTCAAGAGAAGGCGGAGCTTCAACATTTAAAGCCGAGTCAAAATGGCTGCTGGTGTGACAGACGGAGGGAATGAGAAGCACAGAAACTGGAAGGCAGAACTATATATAACGTAGGACTAATGCTCAGAACCTGAATTGTGATTTTTGTGACAGGTAGCCGTTTTCTTTTGTACAGGGTGAAAGTGCTTTTTAACATATCTTATTGTAAATAAATGCGCACTGTTGCTTTTCAAACTCGTCTCCGGATAATTTTTTGTGCCTGACCCCCTCCTTCTGCACACCGTCAACACACAGCCTTACAAAAGAGGATTTTCATATAAATGTTTTGAAATGGAAATTATGTCGTGGGAGCTTTATTTGCTGAGAACTACCTGATATACAACATTGGAAGATAGCACATGAGTATTTCCTTAACCACCCTGCTCTATACTAGACAACACTAAACCCATCAATGTAATGATATTTCATTGGCAATTAAAATCAGTTAATGATACTAAGGGAAGCAATGAGTTAAAAGTTATTAAGTACTAAGTAAAATATTGCCTTTACATGTATCTTTAAGAGAAGCATGACAGTTAAAAGTTATTAAGTACTAAGTAAAATATTGCCTTTACATGTATCTTCTTATCTTCTTTGTCTTATACATTCAATTAAATATCCAGTGAGTCACTTACTTTTGTAGGATCCCTTCCACTTCAGCCAATGTCCCACCGTGTAACAAAAAAAAATCTAAAAACCAAGCGTACACTAAGAGCAGGTGATGTGGGTATACTCCCATGTGACCCGATGGTGTCTGACTGGTACCTACTGTGGGGATCGATTTCACTTCTGTATTGCGTTCAGCGGGGGCCTCACTTCTCCATTGCCGTGTGAGCAGCTGGAGGCGCTGCAGTGGGACGTCAGAGCCCAGCGGGGGGTCAGCGGAGGAACCACCTGCGGTGTCTGCTGCACCCAGGGGACCTCTGGGGAGAAGCAACACTTTATTATGCACAGTTAATTTAATTAAATAAACGTTCATCAACATGCGTTAAGCATTAACAAATATCAATTACATTATCACCTTTTTTTTTTATGATCGAGGGACAGGTTTGGCAGGTATATTAACCTGTTGTATTATCCTAACGTTACGTCACGTTATTGTTCTCGTAACTTTACTACGAAGTCGAGTACAAGTTTCATTTCAGGGTAGGCCTACCTCATTCGAGAAGATCCCGAAGGGTAAAAAGGGTCAAACCAAACAGTCAACCCGGTCATCCGCGTGACTTGCAACTTAAAAAACCTTTAACCGAGAAAGAGTGTTTACCCCTGGTTCCCCCCCCGGGGGACTTCCGCAGTCTGGGATATGTAGTCCTGGTAGTATGCCCTCGTGTAGTTCACCAGAGAGCTCCATGTTCTGGGATATGTAGTGCTCCTGGTCATGACTTCTGGTAGTTCATACATGGAGCGCTCGCGGGTCCCTGTACCGCCCTCACCTGCGGATTCTCTGCGCATGTCACTCTCGTTATAGTCTGTCCAGATTTACATTCCTAATCCGAAAATGAATAAAATCCTAACAAAAGTATTTCTTTCGTCAATTTAATGTTGTGTCGTCTTGGGGTTCGATGTCAGGACTTTTAACCGGCATTCTGTCCACCGGCTCCCCCCTCAGACAGAAGTGGTAAATGTATTTGACTTTAGAAGATGGCCTCCACTTAAGCCTTCCTTAATCGCAGTATGTCGCCCATTCATTTTTTAACTGGGTTTTATTTCCATGAATGCTGTTGATCTGGTTGCAATGACCTACTAGTTTCCCCTCAGGATGATGTTGATTACATATCTGAAAATATTTCCAAATCGAATGTTTATAAAGGCCATCTTTCTTTTGCAAAGTTTTTTCAAACCCATTTTATTTCTTAACATCCAAATTGCAATGGCTGTATGTAGGCTAACATTTCATTGTACACGTTTCCTCTTATGTACAATCGCAGGCTATTACAATACAGAATATTCTAATTAGGATCGTTTTTCACCTGTCGACCCTATAGCTTTACCTGCCGTACATTAAAAAAAAACACCTATACTCACCGTCATCAACTGTTCAGCAATATCTACTCTTGAACATAAGATGTATTAACAACTACTCCATTCTGATGACTCTCATAAATCACTTTTCCCCGTAGAGAATACCAGTGGCACAGCTTGCAGCCAGATGCTACACCTTATCATTGGAGTCATTAATCAGGGGGCTATTTCAGGACAAAATATCACAATTACGTTCCGGAATCACCCGGGATATGACTGATCATTTGCTGTTCGACGGCACAGGCTGCGTTTATTGCCACGGTTCAGATTAATTAGTAGGGCTCCTAAGAAAGTCAAGTAGCCCTTTTTCAGTGGCGCGCACACACACGCACACAAAAACACACACAAAAACACACACACCGGCCAGAGTTGTGCGACGCCCTCTGCATGCCTTCGTCTTCATCCGTGTTCCCCTCCGAGGAAGGTGTTTATTAGCTGACACACTTGGTGTAGAGCATGCAGGCCTAGAAAGTGTTCGCGTCCTGGATTTGCCACGAGCAGCAGAACCATCAAGACTTTGGTTTATTTTCTGAGTTTATTTAACAGGAAGGTAGTTTGGCCAGAGAGATAACTAATCTGAATCGGTGGTCCCTGGGCAGGAAAACATTTAAAAGCAATGCAATTAGCAACAACAACCCACATCCATCCCATGGCGGTTGCTCAGGGTGTCCATCGTGGAGAGGAGAATCCACCATGTTTGAATTAGGAACCCCCTCCCCTCTCCATCACTCAATCACTACCTCCTGAGTCAGGGGCACCTCAACACTCAGCTAGGAGGAGAGGGGGATCGAACCAGAATCCTTCCGGTTACCGGCCAACCCGCTCTACCTCCTGAGCCACAATCCCCCCTCGCCCTTCCATCGAAATTTTTTATTTTGGTTCAAGTTTGAGCAACGAGGAGTAGGCCTCCATGCCTACACTATATACAATACATAAAGTCAAGTGTGAGCAGAATGAAATAGCAATGGCAATACTCTGACATGGCATCAGAAGAATTTGGAAAACATTTACTAAGAAAGGAAGCAGTCTGAAGCCAGGGCAAAGGAAAAAGGCCGGACAGCGCTCAGTAGAGTTTATAACACGACGGTTTTACAAGGGAAGGGATTTAACACGAGTCGGTTTGAGGACCATGCAGCCACCGTCAACAATAACGTGACATACAAGATCACATCGCTGAACAAAGCTTTATTTAATTTGTTATCCAACAGCATATGATTTGAGAAAAAACAGCATGTGTTTGATGAGAGAAATTGGAAAAAAAAGAAAAGTTACAAAAGAGAGTTGGTCAAAAGGTTTTTTTCCCAACACAGTTCACAGGGTAGTGAATGTAAAGTTGTAACATTGACCGTAGAGGGATGTCCTGGATTGCACATCTGTCTTACGGAGCTTGCGTTTGAACATTTCCATTTCTTCATGTTTGGTTGACATTTAGAAACGCTTATTCATTCAACAAGGTGCCTTAGTTCATTCTCATTTGATAAAAATCGAACGAAGAATGAGATAGGAGTGAACAGGAATGGACACAGTGTGAACTCAAACATGAGCCCAATTGTACCAAATTCATCTCAAATTAATACTCATTTTGTGTACAAAAGTATCAATAAGGCTACAACAACAAGGACAAAGAATGTCCGGAAGCTGTATTACATCGATTCTGCACAAAACATTACAAAAATAAATATTTCTAAACATTTGATTATTGTTGCCCTATATAAATACACATAATGTGAAATAAGTACAATGAATATCAAATATATCAATATTTTTTTCGTTCGAATGCATCCTCTTGCGAGGCAGGTGAGCTTAAAAAGTTTCCTGAGGAAACCGATTTCACTTCACATCGCTCGTCTTGTTCCCCCACGCTCTGGGACCCGTAGTTGGGCTATCCCAGAGTCGTCATTCAAGGGCTCAAGACTCCATTCTGCGTTGACTTGGCTGATGGGTAAGAACCCATTAGAAGCCAGCACTACGCAAGTACCTTCGAGTTTAAGTACCGGAGGGACTCAAACTCACACCCTTGCCCATGGTTAGGCTTTAAGAGTGCTTAGAAAGGCCGTTTTTTTATTTATACATCTAACTAGAGCTAGGATTTATGATGTCCGTCTCTGTATCTATATAGGATAATATAGATACGTTTAGATGTATATCTTTTCTTGAGTGAGCAGTGCGGTGTGGAATTCTGGCCCACACCCAGTACTGCACTCGGTGGACATTCCCTGAGGTCAGGGTAGCCTGGGCGTTCGGTCCATTTCTAGAACTTCGAACAGGCCTACAACCATAGAGCCTACAATCATAGTGAGTTTACAACTTCACTATTGTGTTTCAGAACATTGGTTCATCTTTCCTACACAACGCAGAAGACAAACGTCAATTCACTATGGCCGATTGACACCACACACCTAGAAGGCTAGTAGGTTACCATCGCGTGACCCTGAGAACCTTTTGACTTCATGTCACAAGTAAGTACATGTTTCATGTTCACATATATTACAGCAAAACAGTGGTGGACAAAGGAAAAATAGAATCCCCATCACCCAGGGTTTGTTCCGATGGACTTGGTCCTCTTGGAATTTTCCCCCTCACCGCATTTATCCAGTTGGACCTTTATTTTATTTTTCTTAAGGAGTTTCAGAAAAGCCCAAGAAAGTCCCCAAGCAAGACCCCCCAGGGCTGATTCACTCATCGCTTTTTCCCGGATTAGATGGATGTGGAATCACCCCTCTTTTATAGTGCCCGTTAGCGATGGCCTTTGTAACGATTGAGTCTGCTGTCCAGTTCGCATCCAAGTCCCTGAGCTTTTGCAGGAGATGGTGGAGTTGAGCTTTTTGGCCTTCCCTCTGCAGCCATACGCCGAGCAGCTCATAGACGCGGTCCTCGTTGTTTACGTTGTTGATTGCTCTGTCGATAACTCTGTCGCTCAGATCCAAGCTCCGGAAGAATCTCTTGTGAACCTTGGAAACCATGTAATCGTCAAAATACCCAAAGCAGAGCTTTAGAGACTTGTCACCTGAACACAGAAGGGAAAAATGTTGGATGTTTTCAGTAAAGTACAGCTGGATGTATTCAGTACCCAGTATTGAGTACAGCTGGATGTATTCAGTACCCAGTATTACGTACAGCTGGATGTATTCAGTACCCAGTATAAAGTACAGCTGGATGTATTCAGTCCCCAGTATAAAGTATAGCTGGATGTATTCAGAACCCAGAAAAAATAAAGATCTTACCATTTAAAGGAACAAGCAGAGAATCGTCCTCATTCTAGAATAAAAAGACAAGGTAAACACAAATCAGAACAGTTGTTGCTTTGTCCCGTGCTCACACAGCTAGCTTCTCCCTGACTCAGAGTGGCTCGCAGTCACCAGTCGCCCTCTGTAGTCTAAATTCTATTTCTGCGTCAAACGGCCGCTGGAGGCCTAAGTCACACGCTCTCCACCATAGCCGGGTCAAACCTGTCAGGCCCCACTCAGATTCCCACGCAAAACCCTTGATTCAACCACCGGCTTGGAGATCCATGTGGGCAGTTCAACGCAGATGTATATTTTGGCCCTCAGTGTTTGCCCATCCATTAGCCCTTCTTCAAAATCATCACCCTCCAGTTTCAATGAACCCCATAAGCCAAACATCTAGAGCAAAACAGGCAACAAACCATGCACAAGCCACAGCCGTGCAGCACATGGGGATTTCATGCATGCAATAGATGACCCTCCACCACATTCACAAGATTTGATTCGAAGCTCGGACCACATTAGGCCACGTGGTAGTAGGTGGGTTAGTAGGGCATGGGTGAAAAGATGTTGTGTTGAGGAGTGGGAAAGATCAGCCATCAATCAGCCCCTTGACACCAGGCTACGTTGATTTGAATCACTTGGAAGGGAAGAAGAGGAAGGATGGGATCAACGGGTAGTGTAAGCACCAGCATGCCCGAATCCGGCGATGTGCTCACCCTGGGGGTCAAGCCCGCTGGGGTCTGTGGAGTGGGCGTCGAGGTGCACAGATTAGTGCGTTCAACCGTGAGGCTGGTCTCAGAGCTGCTGCTGCCCAGACCAGGGTCTTCTTCATCGACCGAGCTGTCGCTTCTGGGCTCTTCAGAGGGCAGCAGGGGGATTTTCACCAACATGTTATGGGCGTTCTGCGCGATCTCCAGGGATCCATGCCTTGTGGCATCCTAGCAAGGACGAGCAAGACGCAGCCTTGTCAGTCTATGAGTGCAGCGGCCAATCACAGGCCTCCTTTTATCAGTCTATGAGAGCGGCTACCAATCACAGGCCTCCTCTTATCAGTCTATGAGAGCAGCAACCAATCACAGGCCTCCTCTCATCAGTCTATGAGTGCAGCCACATTATCTTCGGAATCAAGTATGCATTAAAAATAACAAACACACCACAGTGATATTGTGAAGAGCCTGATCAGACAGCAAGTGACAAATTTCAAAATCATGGTAAAAGTATGATATCACACTCAACAGAGAATACACCCCTGGAACGAATTGTAACTTTCTAACGTTGGTAAGGTGAACTGGAAAGATGTTTAGGTCTTCAATCCAATCCTTTTTTTTTTAAACCCCCTAGGTGTTAATATATTAAAGAGAATCTACAAGAAAGGGTGTGTCTGATGACTCACCTGCTGAGAATGGCCAGGTGACAGGCTAGGCAGGCCTGGGGAGAGACAAAGACAAAGAGCACTTGTTTTCCCTCTTGACAAACACTTGTTGGGGACATGTTTCTGCTCATTTAAAGTACGTAGGGATCAAGGTATCTTTAGGCCAACATTTTTGGGGGAATTCAAAACAGGCCACAGTATTCCTGTTGTAGTGGTGCAGTGTAGTAGTAGGTAATGTCGCTAATAGGTTAACCTGCTGGATTTCAGTCCTTAAAAGGTGATTTGGTTTTCCAATGCCCTGCAGTAACTCAACCCATCTCCAGGGCAATACATTCACTCTCGACAGTAAAACTTACATTTGTGTTACACACTAACTAACTACCAAAATGAATAACTTTTAAAAACACTAGGGTATCGTTTCTAAACTCCAACATAATAAAAGATTGCCTTATTCTGGCCTTGCTGTGTTCAACTTACATTTCAACCAAGGTCTCCTTTTCTTGTAGACCCAGAGGCAAAAACCAGCAACACCAGCGATCGCTAGAATGCCTGGAATCCACCAGAGCGCTGCAGACGGAGACAGAAGACGACCGGCCGCCATTAGCATGGATCTGATGTTCATGAGCTCAGTGTCAACAAGTTCATCATGTAGTCTGGCACTGATTGATTGGACCAACACACGCTTTAAAAATCGATGCATATGGCTCAGGAGGTAGAGCGGGTTGGCTGGTAGCTGGAGGGTTGCTAGTTCGATCCCCGAGTGTCAAGATGTCCCTGAGAAAGACATCTCCCCCGAACAGTTCCAGACGAGCTGGCTGTCGCCTGGCTGACACCGCTGTCGGTGTGTGAATGTGTGTATGAATGGGTGAATGTTAGGCAATATTGTAAAGCGCTTTGAGCGAGCACTGGTTAAAAAAGCGCTATAGAATTGCAGTTAATTTACCATTTAAAAAAGCCTAAAACCCATCAGTTACAGAATACAGACCCTTTTCACCACGGGATAATCACAGGACAAACCCTGGTGTCGCTCAGAATACTAATAAGGGGTCTGCTCCTTTCATGAACCATGGCACAGGTGGCAGACCCAGCATCACTAGTGGATACTACTACTACTACTACTACTACTGCTACTACTACTACTACTACTACTTCTACGTAAAGGGACTCTTACTGTGTGTTCACACCAAAAGCGAATTGAGCGACCAAATCACCGGAAGTCATTCACTTTCTATGGACAAGACCAACCAAAGCGACCCAAGCGTCCAACGCTACCAGCGGCAAAAGTCGAGCGACCAGAGCGACCAAAAAAAACGGCTGAACTTTACGCAAATTACTATGACGCGTATCAGCGGCCAGATACTGACAGCCAATCGGAAAGTAGACGCTCTTTGCTTGCGTGGATCCCGGGGAACACCGAACTCCGGCACTTTGGTTCCTACATAATTTTTTGGTTCCTTCCTACTGTCTTCAAAAAATGTCCAATGAAAGATTAATCACGGCTGTAACTGGGCACCCGGTGTTGTACGATCCAAGCCTTTTTCACTTCCCAGATTGCAACAAAAAGGCTCTGGCCTGGGCGGAGGTGTCACGCGCGGTTGGTTGGTCTGGTCAGTTAGTTAATGAAACGTTTGAGATTATTGTAATAGGCGCGATACATGCCTGCTAACCGAGATCCTAGCATACTTAATCTTCCTTGCTCTGAATGGGACGATATCGTTTTCAAATATCGAAAATACATTTGTTGTGCAAAGGAATAATACGTTGTGCAAAGGAATAATGCACGCATAATAATGCAATAATAATGCAAATGAATAATGCACGAAACAAACGTGTCACTTTAATGCAGTTTAAATGAGGATAGACAGCTGACAAATAACCATTTAGCAGACACTTTTATCCAAAGCATACAGCCAATATGTTCCAATATTTGCCTTGTGGAGCCAGCCAGCCCTGTGCCCGTATGCAAATTAGCCATGTGCGCCAATGTCAATTTGTTTGAGTGAGCGTGCAGATAATGATTTGCAGATGCAGATCAGCAAAACACATTTTAACTAGCCTACTCAACTAGCACTCAACGTTTTTTTGGTCTCGGTTGTAATTACATTTTAGGAGTGTTTTTTTAATATATATATATATATATATAGGAGGGGAATCACTGTCCTTACTTGCTGTCGAAGCACTTTATCCAACAAGCCAAACAGTCTCCAAAGTGTAAGTTCCCTCTTTGATATGGCTGTCTGTACTAAAAGCATACGGCTCCTTTAAATGCGTATAGCACAAGAGGGTTTATGTGCCGCTTACCCAGGTGGGCTGAGCCTGAATCAGGAGACGCACCCTCCGTTGGGGTCCCGGGCGTCAGGGTCTTGGCGCATTCGCTGTTGGAGTGGGCAGTGCAGCTCTTCACCAGTGCCTCTCCGTCTTTACAGCTAAGAGAAAGAACCACAATATATCCGATGGAGAGGGGAACGCTGGGAGGAGTTTGAAAGAGTAGGCTAAATACTGGTGCCATTGATCAAGTCCAGCCCCATGCACCCTCCTCTCCTGGGCTCACCTCCTGCACCGCTGACACACCTCGCAGGCCTGGTCGTGGGCGCAGAAGTATCCGGACTTACACCGGCACACCGTGTTGTTGGTGGGGGAGCAGGTCTGCACCTCTTCCTGGTCTGGGGGGGGGGCACAAACACAAACACACCACTGGGGTCCCAGACCGTTGAGGTCTCACTCATTCACAATCAGCTGTTACAATCACCCTCTCACCTGTTGTTTGCCTTAACCTTTTTATATTCTTTGTTTTTCGTTTGAATGTACTCTACTTCTACTAGTTTATACTATGATCTATTCTCTTTATGGGAGGAAAGGGTTACTCATTTCACAGTTACCCATCACTCATTCACATTAAGCTGTCACTCACTAACCCCCCACTGTCAGTTCCATTCATCATGTCACCTGTGGGTCGCTCATAATCCCGTCTCACTTGAGCCCCATTACAATCCTCCACCCCACCCCCTCCACTCCACACTCTAGTTCTACTAGTTTATAATATGATCTATTCTCTACATGGGAGAAAGGGTTACTCATGGTACTTACTTCACAGTAATCCCTCACTCATTCACACTAAGGTGTCACTCACTACCCCCCCCCCCCCCCCCCCCCCACACCCACACACACACACACACACACACACACACACACACACACACACACACACACACACACACACACACACACACACACACACACACACACACACACACACACACACACACACACACACACACACACACACACACACACACACACACACACTCACTTCCATTCACCATGTCACCTGTCGGTCGCTCATAATCCCGTCTCACTCGATCCTCATTTACAATCCTCCACCCCCCTATCATTGGTTCACCCCCTCAACCCCTCACCCCCTCACCTGGGCGGCACCGGGTGCAGGTAAGACAGGAGCGCAGGTGGTTGCTGTGCTCCGTGAACGTCCCCATGGGACACTCCGAGCACACACTGCCCCCCCGGTCGCTGGAGCACGGGGAGACCTGGTGTGCGCCTGACAAACACACAACACACACACACACACACACACACACACACACACACACACACACACACACACACACACACACACACACACACACACACACACACACACACACACACACACATTGGACGGAAGGCGATGGCATTTTCATCAAGTTACTCAAATGATCCAGAGGTGACATTAAATGTCACCTCTGGATCTCTAATGCGGCCGAAGTTTTATTGAATGTTGCTGTAGTCATCGATTCAGTTTTGTCCAATCGTTTTGTTATGTTGTTGTGTTTCCTACTGGTAACTATGAAATGCATTAATTAAATTCAGTCTAGAAGTGATCTCAAAATAAAGTAGCCTAGTCCTTCTAGACTTCCTCACTTATATTCATTTTACTCTGAAATAAATTGAATGGAACTTCAGATGTTTGGGGATAAGCAGCACAGCAGTCAGGTAGCTACTTAAAGCTATAATAAACTGAATATTTTGTTTATTTAGGTAAAGGATTATGAAAAAATGTGCATGCACAATAAGCATACAAAAATTTTTTACGTGCGCTATGCACTGATTTTCCCTTTTCCCTCTGGACTACGACTCGGAGGTTTCAGAAACCTGCAGACGTCCCTGGTGACTAACGTGTGATGTGTGGACACCAGGAAGGGGGCAGTTGACAGTGTTTCCATAACTGGGATCCCATTGGAAACACAAAAAACAGCCAGCCAGACAGGGTTGGGGGGGGGGGGGGTCTGTGTGGACCCTGGAAGAGGCGGGGCTTACCAGCGGGGCAGTTTAGGCAGCACAGGCTCGCTGACGGGTACAGGCCTTTCGAGCAGGGGTTTGGATTGGTGCCCGGTGGAGGAGTGGGCAGGGCTTCACATAGGAGGAGGGCCACAGAGAAAAACACACACACGCACACACAAGCCTAAACACACACACACACACACACACACACACACACACACACACACACACACACACACACACACACACACACACACACACACACACACACACACACACACACACACGGTGAGTCTTTCCGTGCCTGCAGGCTAGGTAGCTTAGCTGGTGACTTTTTCTTCACTGTACACAATGGGGGTGGGGGGGGGGGGGGCACAGCCAAAGAGGTGTACCCCTACAACCGGACTGGACTACCAGTCAACTTTGAGGTGTATATTAGTAATGCTTTTTGACATTTTTGATTGAAAGGTATTCGGAAGGTGTGTAGGGACTTTTGAATGTCGTCCATCATTTTTAAATATTCTTATTCAAGTCTCAAAGTTAGTTTTTAAAACGCACTTTAGAAAAGGAAAAGTACTCTCCCTGGTTTTGATAGGCTACAGACTTCAATTTAAATGTAGTTTTAATTTCATTTTAACTCCATACAGGTAACTGCCATATATGGTAAGGGGAAGCTTCACACCCGAGCTTACAAATTTGATTCTCGGGAAGTGAACACGTGACCTGCTTCGGCATACCTGTGTCGCCTCCGGTTTTCACCTGTGCAGATGTCAACCTACGTCACACTCACGAGATGTCCATTAAAGACAAACCGAAACTAACCTGACGGCTGCTTTAGAGAGATATCCTATATTTACCGCTCTGAATAACTCTCAGAACGGACCCCAAGTAGAAAACCTAATCCTAATCTTAAATAAACATTAATAAAGAACACCAATGTTGGTCACAGACTTCCCAATAAAGTGCAAAAGGCGAAGAGATCTGGGGATAAACGCCAGCGGACCATGGGAAGAATTGTGACAAATTAAATCAATTTAGCGGAACTATTCACTGTTTTCACGCAGGGTTTGAAAGATCTAAGAATATTTTTATTTTTAATAAATTGCAAAAAAAAGCGGAGATCTGGAGTCAGAGTAGGCCTACAGCCACTCGGACCGAAACCCCGCCATGGGCCACGGACTAATTAAACTACATTAAACTACATTAAACTACATTAAAACACTACAATAAAACCATCCGACCCAATCACGCTGTCGAAGGCGAGTAGTAGGCTTAGGCCACTTACCATCGAAATGATGGGTTCACTTATGATTTATTGTCAGTTGATTCGAATGTATAAATCCACTTGACTCGAGGGTTGATTGCTCTCTAATGACGACACCCCCCGGTAAGAAAGAGTGTATGAAGTCAACACACCACCCGGTGAGAGTGTGTGTATGAAGTCAACACAACCACCCGGTGAGAGTGTGTGTATAGCCCCGGGATGCCGGTGTTCCCCCGCCCCCTAGTATCAGGTTACATTCAGCTTCAATTTCCGCGCGAACCCTGGTGATGCCAACTCTAGTCCAACACACACATTCTCAGGACACACTGAAATTCAATGGAGTGGCGAAAAACACCCATGGTCTCAGAAATGTGCGGTTTCGGGCACCGGATCCGTCTTGACCATAGACATATATACATAGACGCCGCATCGACTGTGGAGCGACGTGCCGACAGGGCGGCCATCTTGGAACAGGACCAACAGAGGCAGCGGCACATGAACATCTACGAGGGAAACAGGTACTCCTCAATCTCAAAATAGAATTATTCTCTGATTTGACGATTATCAAACGTTTGGTCGTTAAAACGTCATACAGTAGCTATGATACAGCTGTGGATATTTTAAAATTTTTGTTCTATTATGTCTGTCTGTCTGTGATGTTTGACACACACAGTGAATAGCTTGACAAATGAGCGATTATGATCATTTTTATTGTGTAGACACATCATTTCTCCATAGACGTAATGCACTGTAGGAGCGAATGGTCCTGTTCCAAGATGGCCGCCCTGTAGGCACGTCGCTCTAGTGGGCGGCAACAGTCAATGCGGCGTCTATGGTCTAGAAATGTGCGGTTTCGGGCACCGGATCCGTCTGGACGGTATGCAGTTTCACCAAAATTTGGCTCCGTATACGGGGCTTTTTGTTGGCGGGCCAAGCCCCTCCCACTCGCGCTGTGATTGGCCACCCACACAGATTGAAAGTTAAACGCGGGAACAATTGGCATAAAAGTAAAAACAACTGGTTACAACTTACAATGATAGAAAACAACACAAACACTGAGGCTCCCGTCTACAACTCAAAAGAAAAAAGTGGAGCGCATCAATCCTGCGCGCTGTATACAAACATTCAGTCACGAGGAGATAGCCTACAACGTTTTAAATTGAGTGGAAATATTTTTTAATGTACAGTTAGTAATTACATTTATCAAGGGGCTGTATTTCAAGCTACAAAAAGAATACAAATAAAATAATGAATAAAAAATTCAAAGCTCTGACGTCGCCCAGCTGGTGGGGGGCTAATGACGTCATCATTTGCGTTTCAGCCGTCCACACAAATTCTAACATGAAACCGCATAGGTCCGGAATCCGGATAGATTTGAAAGCACCCTTGGACGTGGTTTTAGAAATGTGAAGTTTCGGGCACCGAAACCGCATCGGGCACCGACCCCTGCGTTAGTGAGTGTGGTGTGACACCCAATAAGTGCCACACACACGTACCGGCGGCACGGGTGTGTACGAGGCTGGGAGGGAAGGGAATCATCAAAGTATACCCACTTCAATAAAATAGACTACACCAGTGTTAAAGAGGCTAATGTAGCTAACAATAAACAACGACTAGCCAATTTCATGACACAATCACAAAGACAAACAGGAACTCTATAAATGCTTCGAGACAGGAAATAATCGTCAAAAGTGCAACTCGGAAAGCTGGCGTCCGAGGACTCAGGAACACACCATTAGCCCTTACAAGCCATTTCGAAAATATGCGCCTCATGACATCACAAGTGGGCGTGTCCACCTAGATATGTGCTGGATAGATCCGTCTAGCAGCCTACCCAGTGGACTAAAATAAACGCTGCTCATCTATCCAGCACAGATCTAGGTGGACAAGCCCACTACTGATGTCAGAAGGGGTAGATTATTGAAACACTTGTAAGGGCTAATCACACTCACACCTGTTGGTATAATATGTCCCCTTTAAAATGTTCAATAAATCTTTTTCAGCTTTATTTTTCAATGTTAAAAAATTCAAAATCAAATATTCCACGTTAAAAAAATAAACTCAAATATTTTCAATTGCTACAGTCCACTGTGGGTCGGCTGGTAGACTGATCTATCCAGCACACATCTATGTGTGGAGACGTCCATCTGTGATGTCATAAGGGGCAGATTTCCAAAACGGCTTGTAAGGCTAATCACACCACACCTGGTGGCAAGTCATGGGACCTTGAACATCGGGGATCCAAGGAAGAGAAATCGATCCTAGATGCTAGATCGCGGTCAAGCAAGGAGGGCGAGCGGGTGTCACACAGAATTCTGCGACCCACAGAAAAGTGTGACCCCAGGGGGTGCTTTTGCACGTTTTCTTTAACATGCACGAGTTTGAAGCGTAGACAGCCATGAAGTCATTCACGTGCGAAAACATGCAGAAGCTTAAAAGGTAACGTTTGTTGTATCGTCATCGATCACTCGGATTGGGGGGATTCTTTTTGTGACACCGGATGCACGTTAAGTGGCTGGAGCAAAAACGGTTGATATGCCTCTGTGGCGGCATAACGAGAGCGCAACGAGTGCGCAGAGCCAACACTATTCCGCACCGAGTGACATGATACAGATATGAGGATGACAAATTAAAAGCAGGTGGCTGTCGGGCGCCTCTACCCGAAGCACACCGTGCTTCCACTGGAACTACAAGCTGCTGCCGCTTCAGTGGCCCAATAGGGTCGGCTCTGCGCTCTCGTTCCACGGTGGGCAGCGGGCTTCAGATCGTCCCCTGCATCACCCCAAACGCAGGCAAAGGGACCTCGGATCGCCCTTAATTGGTGCCCTAATAAATTGGGCTCCTTTACTTACTGCAATTACCCTTACGCTGCATGTAAATCCAGCTAATTCACTGCAATCACACACACACTTCACATACAGGCATTAGTTCATCGTTTGTCATACTGCAGTAAAAAATCTTAAACGGTGTGCATTATAACAAAAACATAAATAAAAGATAAGATCCCCTCCCCTCACCTTGATATTAAATGTGCTGAATAAATACATTTTATTTTATGTGATTAGCATTTTTACAGACCGATGAATGCGGCGTTTAGTAAGATCCACCACCGTTGCTTCTCTCCCCACAAAAAGCTATAGTCAGTGTTTAGTGACGTTGATTTACCTTTGAGCATTTCCTATTATAGAATGCTGTTTAAAATGCTGTTTAGCATGAACGTTTTTATCAAGAAAGAACCAGCGAGTGACGCTCCTATTCCTGCTCTCCTTGCTCTCCTACCCCCTCTCCTTCAACACTGACTCTGACTCCACCCATTCCAAGTACATGTACGCGCAATCAGCAAGCCATTAGCTAGTTATCTAGCTCCAGTAGCCACCGCAGGATAACAACAAACAGAAGCTGGCTCTGGGTGACAAGCTTTGAGTACGTGCACGAAGGGGTCACGCGCGGGGAGGGGGAGTGCAGTACGACCGTTTGATTGACGTACTTACTGTCCAATGCCACTCAATGGGTCTGGAAATCATTGGCTGGAGTTTTTCGAGCCCTGCCCGTTCCACAGATGATCGACTTGTTTAATTTCCATGTCAGTACTTCTAACTCAGTGACTGTAAGTAGGTTACGATAAGGATTTCAAGTAATTTTGCAAAAATGGCCAAAAAAGAGAATTCCATACCCAACCTTTAAATAATCTGAAATTCGCTTCTCATGTTTCAATTTAGCTCTATCAATCTTTCGAGCATTGCGTGTGCTGCGTTGTGCGTCCTACGTCAGCCTACACAGACAATGTTCTAAAATGAAATAATATGATAAATATGAAAAGGGTGGATGTCAATAATTTAATGATAACCATGTTGAATGATAAAGTTTTACTCCAAAAAAATTTACTCCAAAATACTTCAGAAAACTTTTTTCACTTGCAGTTACAGCCCCCGCCAGAGGGTAGGCGCTGCAGCACCCTCAGCAACGCCCCTTCCCGCGTCCCTCTCCCTCTGTGGTGGGCATGGGCCCTGGGTGACAGCGGAAATATTGTAGTCTCTCTTCTACAGCTGGGGCTAGGCCCAGCAGTCATCAAGCAGGGCCGTCTACGTTTGTCTTTCAGCGCACATCAACTGCTGGTCAGTAGGCTTCACACGGTGTAGTGTGTTGTGTACTGTGTCATGGTTTAGGCCCCAGTGCTCGCCATCTTAAGCTACACGTCACCGTACGGGGCAATAGTGACTTAACTACTGCTGTGACTCCTGGTCTTGGTCTTTTTGGACCAGGTTGTTGATGGGGTAAGGGTTCGGCTTGCAGTGAGTTCAGGTCATTATGGAGGTCAGGGTTTGGCTTTAATCTCCAACACAAATTTTACAAACTTGCATTCAATTGTTGAAAACTAAATGTAGGCCGATGTTAGATACTCCTGCTTCAGTTTATATAAAAAGGGACCAATTTATCCAAAGGGACTTCCATCGAAAAGTAGATTTTTGGTTCATATTGGAGCAACAAGAAGTAGGCCTCCATGCCTACGCTAAACACAACACATAACGTTCTTAAGTGTGAGCACACTTTTTAGAATGAAAGAAAAAAATGGCAATACACTGACATCAAGACTTCTGTAGAACATTTACTCTCTGAATCCAGGGGCCAAGATTTTACAACACGACTGTTGCATGGGCAGGGATTTAACACGAGTCGGTTCAATGTCAGAGGACCATGCAGCCACCCTCATCAATAACGTGACACACAAGATCACATCTCTGATCAAAGCTTTATTTAATTTGTTATCCAACAGCGTTTGATTTGAGAAAAAACAGCACGTGTTTGATGAGAAAAATAAGAAATAAGAAAAAAACAAAACTGAAAAAGAAAGTTTGTCAAAAGTTTTTTTTTCCTCCACAGTTCACAGGGTAGTGAATGCAAAGTTGTAACATTGACCGTAGTAGAGGGGTGTGCTGGAAGCACAACGGTCTAATGGAGCTTGAACATTTCCATTTCTTCATGTACGGTTGACATGTAGAATTGTTCATTCGTTCAACAAGGTGCCTTTGTTCATTCACAGTGATAACCAATAATGATATCGGCAGGAACTAGGCACAGTATGAACTGAAATTTGTTTCAGTTGTACCAAATTCATACTCATTATGTGTATCAAGGTATAAATAAGGCTACTACAACAAGGACAAGGCATTTCCCTGCGCTGTGTCACATCGATTATGCACAAAACATTACAAAAATAAATATTTCTAAACATTTGATAACCGTGGCCCTCGTTAAATACATAGTTTGAAATAAGTTCCATAAATATCAAATGTACAAATACTTTTTTGCACGAATGCATCCTCTTGTGAGCCAGGTGAGGTCATGGAGTCTCTAGATAGAGAGTCCTCTTGTGGAAACAAGTGTTTTCACATTACTCGTCACCCACGCTTTGGGAGGCCTGGTTGGGCTATCCCAGAGTCTTCATTTTAACAAAACTCTATTCTGCGTCGACTTGTGGTGACTATCCATCATAGACCAGCACCACTTCGTCACCTTTGGGTTAAACACTGGAAGGCGTTAACTGACACAATTGCCCATGGGTAAGCTTTTAAAGTGCTTAGGAAGGCAGGTTGAGCTAGGTTCTTAGATTTCAGTCTCTGTACGTATCAATATGATAATATAGATGCATACAGATATGTATCCGTTATTGAGTGAGCACTGTGAATGTCGTACATGTGCAATGCAGCACTCTGTGGCTATCCCCTGAGATTGGGGTAGCCCGGGTGTGTGTAAAAAAACAGTTGGTTTACAACTTAACACTTCTTTTGTTTCACAAAATGGCCTCATCTTTCCTACATAACGAGGAAGACGAACATCATTCACTCCGGCCGATTGACACCACACACCTTGAGGGCTGGTAGGTTGTCACCGCGTGACCCTGAAAACCTTTTGACTTCATGTCAAGTAGGTAAACGTTTTATGTTCACCACAAAAACAGTGGTGGACACAGGAAAAATAGAATCCCCATCACCCAGGGTTTGTTCCGATGGACTTGCGTCCTCTTGGAATTTCCCCCTCACCGCATTTATCCAGTTTGACCTTTATTTTATTTTTCTTAAGGAGTTTCAGAAAAGCCCAAGAAAGTCCCCAAGCAAGACCCCCCAGGGCTGATTCACTCATCGCTTTTTCCCGGATTAGATGGATGTGGAATCACCCCTCTTTTATAGTGCCCGTTAGCGATGGCCTTTGTAACGATTGAGTCTGCTGTCCGGTTCTGTTTCAAGTCTCTGAGCTTTTGCAGGAGGTGGTGGAGTTTAGCTTCTTGGCCTTCCCTCTGCAGCCACACGCCGAGCAGCTCATAGACGCGGTCCTCGTTGTTTGCGTCGTTGATTGCGTTGTCGCTCAGATCCAAGCTCCGGAAGAATCTCTTGTGAACCTTGGATTCCATGTCATCGTGAAAATACTCAAAGCAGTGCTTTAGAGACTTCTCACCTGAACACAGAAGGGCAAATATGTTTCATGTTTTCTGTACCCAGTATTAAGTACAGCTGGATGTATTCAGTACCCAGTATAAAGTACAGCTGGATGTATTCAGTCCCCAGTATAAAGTACAGCTGTATGTATTCAGTACCCAGTATAAAGTACAGCTGGATGTATTCAGTCCATATAAAGTACAGCTGGATGTATTCAGTCCGTATAAAGTACAGCTGGATGTATTCAGTACCCAGTATAAAGTACAGCTGGATGTATTCAGTACCCAGTATTAAGTACAGCTGGATGTATTCAGTACCCCAGTATTAAGTACAGCTGGATGTATTCAGTACCCAGTATTAAGTACAGCTGGATGTATTCAGTACCCCAGTATAAAGTACAGCTGGATGTATTCAGAACCAAGAAAAAATAAAGATCTTACCATTTAAAGGAACAAGCAGAGAATCGTCCTCATTCTAGAATAAAAAGACAAGGTAAACACAAATCAGAACAGTTGTTGCTTTGTCCCGTGCTCACACAGCTAGCTTCTCCCTGACTCAGAGTGGCTCGCAGTCACCAGTCGCCCTCTGTAGCCGGGTCAGACCCATCAGGGCACCCGCCCACTCCCGTTTCCCTTCTGTTTTTGAGAGTCTGGTTGAGGTGGTTCACATCACCAGATGTGAACTGAATTCATGACTTCAGGCGAACCCCACTCAAGATTCCCACGCAAAACCCTTGATTCAACCACCGGCTTGGAGATCCATGTGGGCAGTTCAACGCAGATGTATATTTTGGCCCTCAGTGTTTGCCCATCCATTAGCCCTTCTTCAAAATCATCACTCTCCAGTTACAATGAACCCCATAAGCCAAACATCTAGAGCAAAACAGGCAACAAACCATGCACAAGCCACAACCGTGTAAGAATTTCATGCATGCAATCTACAACCCTCCACCACATACACAAGATTTGATTCGAAGCTCAGACCACGTAGTAAGTGGGTTAGTAAGCCATGGGTGAAAAGCCCCTTGACACCAGGCTACGTCGATTTTAATCACTTGGAAGTGAAGAAGAGGAAGGATGGGATCAACGGGTAGCGTTAGCTCGAGCATGCCAGATCCGGCGATGTGCTCACCCTCGCAGAGGGCGGGCTGGGGGTCCTAGGGCGATGTCGGTAGACGACCACCGGACATGCAGGTGGAGGGGGCGTTGAGGTGCACGGATTGGGGAGCTGGACCGTGAGGCTGGTCTCAGAGCTGCTGCTGCCCAGACCAGGGTCTTCTTCATTGACTGAGCCGTCGCTTCTGGGCTCTTCAGAGGGCAGCAGGGGGTTTTCCACCAACATGTTATGGGCGTTCTGCGCGATCTCAAGGGATCCATGCCTTGTGGCATCCTAGCAAGGACGAGCAAGACGCAGCCTTGTCAGGCTATGAGTGCAGCGGCCAATCACAGGCCTCCTCTTATCAGTCTATGAGAGCAGCTACCAATCAACAGGCCTCCTCTTATCAGTCTATGAGAGCAGCAACCAATCATAGGCCTCCTTTCACAAGTGGTGCGTTCACTTATGGTTATATTTTACTGCCTTTGCCCCTCTGGAATTCAACAGTGGCTGTCCAAACAAATGTAGTACGGGGGGCCCAGAAGGGAGGGGGGGGGGGGGATTTCACATCATCTTCGGAATCAAGTATGCATTAAAACCCATTTGTGCCGAATGCTGCATCGCGCAACATTGCCCCTCCTACCAGGAGCTGCATAGCGTAACATTAGCACTTTTGCCGGCTGCTGCGTGGCGCAGCATTTTGGACAATTCTTACTATTTTCTCTGAAAACCCTCAGGCAATGGGGTTCTTTTTCCTAGAATAGCATAGGATTTTAGCAGGCGTTTTCAGCAGGCTTTTTAGGAGTAAATGGGTTAAAAAATAACAAATACACCACAGTGACATATTGAAGAGCCTGATCAGACAGCAAGTAACAAATTGCAAATCACGGTAAGAGTATGATATCACACTCAACAGAGAATACACCCCTGGAACGAATTGTCACTTTCCAACTTTTGTAAGGTTAAAGTGGAAAATTAATTCTCATCTTTTTGGAAACCGTCTAAGGGTTTAATGTATTAAAGATTGTATCAGAGATTCTCGAGACTAAAATGATCAAGAAGAAAGGGTGTGTCTGATGACTCACCTGCTGAGAATGGCCAGGTGACAGGCTAGGCAGGCCTGGGGAGAGACAAAGACAAAGAGCACTTGTTTTCCCTCTTGACAAACACTTGTTGGGGACATGTTTCTGCTCATTTAAAGTACGTAGGGATCAAGGTATCTTTAGGCCAACATTTTTCGGGGAATTCAATACAAACAGGCCACAGTATTCCTGTTGTAGTGGTGCAGTGTAGTAGTAGGTAATGTTGCCAATAGGTTAACCTGCTGGATTTCAGTCCTTAAAAGGTGATTTGGTTTTCCAATGCCCTGCAGTAACTCAACCCATCTCCAGGGCAATACATTCACTCTCGACAGTAAAAATTACATTTGTGTTACACACTAACTAACTACCAAAATGAATTACCTTTTTAAAATCACGAGGGTATAGTTTCTAAACTCCAACATAATAAAAGATTGCCTTATTCTGGCCTTGCTGTGTTCAACTTACATGTCAACCAAGGTCTCCTTTTCTTGTAGACCCAGAGGCAAAAACCAGCAACACCAGCGATCGCTAGAATGCCTGGAATCCACCAGAGCGCTGCAGACGGAGACAGAAGACAACCGGCCACCATTAGCATGGATCTGATGTTCATGAGCTCAGTGTCAACAAGTTCATCATGTAGTCTGGCACTGATTGATTGGACCAACACACGCTTTAAAAATCGATGCATATGGCTCAGGAGGTAGAGCGGGTTGGCTGGTAGCTGGAGGGTTGCTAGTTCGATCCCCAAGTGTCAAGATGTCCCTGAGAAAGACATCTCCCCCTAACAGTTCCAGACGAGCTGGCTGTCGCCTGGCTGACACCGCTGTCGGTGTGTGAATGTGTGTATGAATGGGTGAATGTTAGGCAATATTGTAAAGCGCTTTGGTTAAAAGCACTGGTTAAAAAAGCGCTATAGAATTGCAGTTAATTTACCATTTACCATTTAAAAAAGACTAAAACTCAGTTACAGAGAACAGACCCTTTTCACCACGGGATAATCACAGGACAAACCCTGGTGTCGCTCAGAGTACTAATAAGGGGTCTGCTCCTTTCATGAACCATGGCACAGGTGGCAGACCCAGCTTCTCCACTACGACGACGACGACGACGACGACGACGACGACGACTACTACTAAAAGACTAAGCAGCAGATAGAGCGATAGCACAAGAGGGTTTTTGTGCCGCTTACCCAGAGGGGCTGAGCCTGAAGGAGACGTACCCTTCGTTGGGGTCCCGGGCGTCAGGGTCTTGGCGCATTCGCTGTTGGAGTGGGCAGTGCAGCTCTTCACCAGCGCCTCTCCGTCTTTGCAGCTGAGAGAAAGAACCACAATATATCCGATGGAGAGGGGAACGCTGGGAGGAGTTTGAAAGAGTAGGCTAAATACTGGTGCCATTGATCAAGTCCAGCCCCATGCACCCTCCTCTCCTGGGCTCACCTCCTGCACCGCTGACACACCTCGC
>OLKM01000499.1:20721-30721 GCA_900291075.1 Melanogrammus aeglefinus | reverse complement strand
TTATTATTTTTTTTTATATAATTTAATTTATTCAAGTATAAAAATAGAACACGTAGTGCTAATACAATGTGCATGTGAGGGAGCGTCCGAAACCTGTACAGGCTTATATTGAAACCACACCCAATATGCATTTTCCTAGAAAACCCACGCACATAAGTACACACACACACACACACACACACACACACACACACACACACACACACACACACACACACACACACACACACACACACACACACACACACACACACACACACACACACACACACACACACACACAAAAAAAGATATGTATAAATAAATAACCTCTCTGGCAGGGAAAAGGAATTAGTGATTAATGCATGATATCCGGTGGCGCAAGACATGCACGGTTAAGCAACAGGTGTGTTGCGGCAAGACTCCTCAGAACTTCTCTGCAGTTTGGAGAGGGATTGCGGGCAGTCATTGTTGAATATAAGTTCTTGAATGCCCTTTGTTATTTTTATTTTTTTTCTCGAAATCTCTCAACATTAGAAACATATTCATTGTTATGTGTTTCCTGCTCCTAATTTCCTGCGTTAATGTTTTGATTCGGAACACGTTGGAATGCGAGGAGGAGGAGGAGGAGGAGGAGGAGGAAGAGGAGGAGGAGGAGGAGGAGGAAGAGGAGAAGTCCCCAGCTCACGGCCTTGGTTCACACACAGACTGAGCCCCGACTCCAAACATATGTGGAGGAGAGAGACCGCTGCCCCGTCCCACACAGGCTGGAAACCCCCCCGCCCCCCCCCCCCGCCCTGTGTGTGGGTTACTTCACACACATGTGGCAGAATGGCAGCACAGCGAGAGAAAAACTCCCTGACATTCCTGTTAACCAGCTCCTGGTTGGCCCCGGGGCTGTCAGGAACTTACAGAACCAGAAGAACCGGAGCAAGGTTCTCACCTGAAGAAGGTTCTCACCAAGGGGCGCAGAAGGTCACTTTACACGTGACCTGATAGGAGGTTGTCATTGGTCACTTTACATGTGACCTGATCGGAGGTTGTCATTGGTCACTTTACATGTGACCTGATCGGAGGTTGTCATTGGTCACTTTACACGTGACCTGATAGGAGGTTGTCATTGGTCACTTTACATGTGACCTGATCGGAGGTTGTCATTGGTCACTTTACATGTGACCTGATCGGAGGTTGTCATTGGTCACTTTACACGGGCCCTGATTGGAGGTTGTTGTTTTTTTCACCACATCAATAAAGTATTTACAAAGCATGGAGCTAAACGAGACGTTACACAAACAGGACGCGTTTTTTTTTAAATCGCTGCAATATTTTAATTTTTTATTCCTTATAAAACCCAACCCAATTCAGTTCATTCCTCTACCATTCCACGTTATTGGAATGCCCTTTAGTCCGTCTCTACAGCTTGAGACGGGCCCGTCTCCAAGGCTGTGGCCAGTAAGGCAGCTGGCCGCTGTGTCGGCCTACGTGAGTCACCGTGCGCTAGCACACGATTATTGGTTGGTGTTATTTATCTTAGCGCTTTATGAACCGCAGAGTAAACACTGACGCAATGAGCACCCTGAAGAATGTTATCGCCACACCCTCCCTGTTCATAGAACCAAGTGCCAAGCGCTAAAGACCTCAGGTGAACCCATTATCCGTGTACAACAAAGAAAGCTAGTATAAGACGCTACACAATGCTAATACTATTTTTTAAGAGCACGACGTCCAACATCCAATAAGTGCATACACAACACTTCACAAGTCACAACTCTTCTCGGTTTTGGGACCTCAGTGGTGGAACGAGCTCCCTGCCGTTCTCAGGACCGCAGAGTCGCTCACTATCTTCCGAAAAAGACTCAAGACTCACCTGTTCAGAGTCCACCTCGACTCTGCATAGCCACCCTCCCCCCTCTGGCCACCATTGTACACTGTATTATATTGTATTGTATTGTATTGTATTGTATTGTATTATAGTACTTAACTGTGTAGCAACTGCAGTAGCTGCTATCATTGCTGTAACACGGGTAATTGGTTAGCCTAGTGATTGTTGTACTTGCACTTGGTTCTATGAACATCCTTTCTGTAAAGCGATATATTGTTGCACTTCTTATGACAAATGTACTTATTGTAAGTCGCTTTGGATAAAAGCGTCTGCTAAATGCCCTAAATGTGAATGTAAATGCATACATTAAGTGCCAGGAAGTACAACATACAATAAGTACATAAGAGGGGGGTGAACTCTGTCAAGGTGTATGTTGACAACCGTGCACATTGTCAACATGTCTTGGACAAAGAAACACAACTCAGACCGAACAGGGACTTGAGTTTTTTCAACTGTACATTTATTTCCAAAAAGGCTGCATATACATTTGCAAATTCTACTGTACAGAAAAACATCCAAAATGTCCATAATTATAGATACAATATAGCACAAAGCTGCTCTGCGAGACCAAACATAGATGTTCAGCACTACAAAAGCACTGCGGCCTAATCAATATTATCATCTGGAGTACGTTTTTTAACTAATAACCTTTAAATGTATGTCAATATGATTTACTGTTTCATTTATTTTTTCACTTTTCAGCCCCGCTTGAACTTAACAACATTCACCGTTGACAGTTAAACAAGGCACAGGAACCAGGAGGGGAGATGAGGACATGGTTGGGAGGAGAAGGAGGAGGAGGAGGAGGAGAGGAGGAGGAGGAGGAGGAGGAGGAGGAGGAGGAGGAGGGGGGGGAGAGGAGGAGGAGAGAGAAGGAGGAGAGGAGGAGGAGGGGGATGAGGAGGGGGGGGGAGGAGGAGAGGAGGGAGAGGAAGGAGGAGAGGGAGAGGAAGGAGAGCAAGGAGGAGGAGGGGGAGGAGGAGGGTGGGGCTGGAATAAAAAGGGGACCATATTTTCTCATCTCAAAAAACAAGTTAGGACTTACATCAAAGCATTAATCACAGATATGTGTGTGTGTGTGTGTGTGTGTGTGTGTGTGTGTGTGTGTGTGTGTGTGTGTGTGTGTGTGTGTGTGTGTGTGTGTGTGTGTGTGTGTGAATGTTCAATTCTTCGGTGGATGGCCAAAGAGACAAAGGGGAACATTGAGGACAGGTGCAGGAGAAGAGGAGGAAAATGAGAAATGGGGCAATGAGGTGATGATGATGAGGAGGGGGGAGAGGTGATGAAGATGAGGAAGAGGAGAAAAAGGGGACCAACTCAGAGGACACAGGATGACAGTTATTTTCTCATCAAAGCATTAATCACAGATGTGTATGTGTGTGTTTGCGTGTATGCGCGTGCGTGCGTGCGTGCGTGTGTGTGTGTGTGTGTGTGTGTGTGTGTGTGTGTGTGTGTGTGTGTGTGTGAGTGTGTGTGTGTGTGTGTGTGTGTGCGCGCGCGGGTGCGTGCGTGTGTGTGTGTGTGCGCGCGTGTGTGCGCGAGCTAGAGAGTGTGTGAATGGGTGAATGTTAAAATACTTCAGTGGATGGCCAAACAGACAAAGGGACCACGGACGTTGGGGACTGACGTAGCTGACGGAGCTGATGGAGCTGATGGAGTCTCCTGGCACACAAAGCATTACAAAAGCACACTCGTTTTTTTTTTTTTCTCTTTTTTCACCACTTGCCGGAGCACTGGTTTAAAACTCGACGTGTCACAGTTAAGGATGCAATTGTCATGTCAACAAAAACAAACGGCAAAATAAATTCACCTTTTTTTTTTTCATTCTCGTCATCTTATTATTATATATATATATATATATATATATATATATATTATATATATATATATATATATATAATATATATATTATATATATATATATATATATATATCTCGAAAAAAAAATAAGCAGTGCAAAAGAGATTACTAATAATTTAAATGTAGAATATAAATGAAGGTAACAGTTGAACAGACACAAGCATGGCGGCCCTCACACCCCTCAGAGGGGCGGGGAGTCAAGGAGAGCAACGAAACCGTGACCCCATTTTGTAGCGCCCACGAAATGGCGGCGGCCTGTTTGTCATGTGACGTTTGACACATGTGAGTAACATTACACAATCAGAGGTTGGGTTCTGCTTACTTTCACTCTCAGTCTTTCACTCACTTACTGCTGAGGTGTGTGTGGTTTAGACGTCTGTGTGTGTGTGTGTGTGTGTGTGTGTGTCTGTCTCTGTGTGAACACACTCGTGTGTTTAGACTGTCCTCTGTCTCTGTGTCACCACCACCACTACGTGACCACCACCACCACACCACCACCACCACGACCACCACCTCCACCACCACCACCACACCACCACGGACTGACCACCACCACCACCACCACCACCACCACCACCACCACCACCACCACCACCTCCACGACCACCTCCACCACCACCACCACCACCACCACCCCCACCACCACCACCACCACCACCACCACCACCACCCACCACCACCCTCATTAGGATAACACAGAACATGATACTGGTAGATCAGGTAATAGCTTTGTACACATGCTGCTTGGCAACAGGGCCGTCCACCAACACCACCACCTCCACCTCCACCTGCTCCACCATCAACACCACCAGCAACAACCGCTGCACCAACACCACCTGCTCCATAAACACAGACACCACCCACTCCATCACCAGTAACAACACCCACTCCACCACCCTCAACACCATCAGCCCCACCATCACCAGCTCCACCACCCCCAACACCATCAGCTTCCCCACCACAACACCAGCACCAACAACCACAACAGCCGCTACACCACCAGCTCCTTGAACACCACCAGCTTCACCACCACCACCTCTACCAACACCCCCAACACCGGCTGCTCCTCCATCAAACACCAGCTCCACCCTTCCCAGCCCCCACTACCAGTTCCAGTGGCTGCATCAATGTATGGAGAAACTGTGTGCACCAACCACCACCACCTCCACCACCACACCAACCACCACCTCCACCTCCTCTAGCACCGCCACCACCACCCCCGCCACCACCTCCTCTAGCAGCACCACCACCACCTCCGCCACCATCACTAGCAGCACCTCAATCACCTCCACCACCACTACCACCACCACCACCACCACCACCACCACCACCACCTTCATCCCCCCCCACAGGGGGTCCGGGTATAGACCCTGGTGGCGTCAGACGTTGAGAGGGTGAGGGGTGGAGAGGGGGGTTCAGAGGAAGGGACATGAAGGCAGAAGCCTGGCCTCGGGTGGAGGTCTGGACGGGGTTCCCGTCAGGGGGGGCGGGGGGGGGGGCGGCGTGCCTCCACCCAGCTGGCCGTGGTCTCGCCCCGGCCGTTGACCTCTCAGCGGCGCCCTCGTGGGGGGTCCGTCTCTCCGGGGGTGTGTGTGTGTGTGGGGGGGTGGGGGTGGGAGACAGCGTCACACACGGGGTTCATCAGCGTCTCTCACTCTGCTCTCCCGTCCTGACTCTTAGTTACTCTGGTTTTGTTTTTTTATGATCGGTCGCCCTTCGTCCCGTGGGGCCGTCCGTCTCTCAGCCCGTGTACTGCGGGGTGGGCGTCTCCGTGGCGGGGTACGGCCGTAACGGCGTGCCCGCCTCGCAGCAGTGGGGGTCCGAGCCGTCGCCCCTCACCCGAGGGGGGCTCCGGGCGTGGGTCCGGCTGATCTCCTCCAGGGCGCTGGCCAGGGAGTCCAGGTCGGCCGAGTCCTGGTGCCGCGCCTCCCACAGGCTTAGGATGACCGCGGACGGGCTGGCCCTCTGGGCGAAGTAGCACAGGTTCCTGCACACGGGGCCACAAGGTCTGTTAGTGGGGGACTGGCATGTAGTCCCTGTAACGGCCACTAGGTGGTTCACAAGAGACTAGCATGTAGCTACTCTAATGGCCTTTAGGTTATTCATGAGAGACGCATGTAGCTCCTCTATTGGCCTATAGGGGGTTCACTAGAGACTAGCTAGCATGTAGCTCCTCTATTGGCCTTTATGTGATTCAATAGAGACTAGCATGTAGCTCCTCTATTGGCCTCTAGGTGGTTCACTACAGACTATTGTGTAGTTTCTCTAATGGCCTATAGGGGGTTCACTAGAGACTAGCTAGCATGTAGCTCCTCTATTGGCCTTTAGGTGGTTCACTACAGACTAGTGTAGTTTCTCTAATGGCCTATAGTAGGGTTCACTAGAGACTAGCTAGCATGTAGCTCCTCTATTGGCCTCTAGGTGGTTCACTACAGACTAGTCTAGTGTGTAGTTTCTCTAATGACCTCTAATGGTAATCCAAGGTGTGTTAGTGAGGGACTAGTTTATAGTTCCTCTAACCACCTCTATGTGGTTCTGTAATGTAAACCCTTTAACCTGAATTACCAGAGAAACATACAGATTTTCTTTAACATTTCGATTTTCGAATGTACCCAGTAAAGGATCTTACATCAGCACATGACACAAACCTAGCCTTACAGGCTAATCCAGGCTTGAGTCAGGAATTATTGCACCCAGCAGGGGGCACTGTTTTGCTATCATTCTACACTCTCCCCGACCTCCCCACAACACACACACACACACACACACACACACACACACACACACACACACACACACACACACACACACACACACACACACACACACACACACACACACACACACACACACACACACACACACACACACACACACACACACACACACAGCTCAACTTTCAGAAACGGTCGGTCCCTTCAAACAGCCGAGCTTGCAGAACGGAGCTTATCTGGCTGATTTGGAGTCTTAAAGAGGATAGCAGTCACTGCTGAGATCACAATAAACAAGACGGCTGCTGGATCACTGTATACCAGGGACCAGGGCTGGATCACTGTATACCAGGGACCAGGGCTGGATCACTGTATACCAGGGACCAGGGCTGGATCACTGTATACCAGAGACCAGGGCTGGATCACTGTATACCAGGGACCAGGGCTGGATCACTGTATACCAGGGACCAGGGCTGGATCACTGTATACCAGGGACCAGGGCTGGATCACTGTATACCAGGGACCAGGGCTGGATCACTGTATACCAGGGACCAGGGCTGGATCACTGTATACCAGGGACCAGGGCTGGATCACTGTATACCAGGGACCAGGGCTGGATCACTGTATACCAGGGACCAGGGCTGGATCACTGTATACCAGGGACCAGGGCTGGATCACTGTATACCAGGGACCAGGGCTGGATCACTGTATACCAGGGACCAGGGCTGGTCATTCATTTTGATTGCCTTTGTAAAGTGTGTATTATAAGAGAAATGAAAGCACTAGAAGAGAAGAAAGAACTAAAGTAATAAGTAAATAAAAAGTATCTTCATTATAAAATCATTGTGCTTCATTTAATTATAATTGTATCTTTATTGTTTTCCTTTTTGACATATTATTGATAGTATGATTATTATGATTATGATTATTTAGATAACAAATCTGAATGCAAAGTAGCTGATGATTGAGTGAACCCCGAAGCCCTCCTGAGCTGATGAACGAGTGAACCCCGCCCTTCTGAGCTGATGAATGAGTGAACCCCGCCCTTCTGAGCTGATGAATGAGTGAACCCCTTCTGCCATCCTGAGCTGATGAATGAGTGAACCCCGCCATCCTGAGCTGATGAATGAGTGAACCCCTTCTGCCATCCTGAGATGATGAACGGGTGACCCCGCCATCCTGAGCTGATGAACGAGTGAACCCCGCCCCTTCTGAGCTGATGAACGAGTGAACCCCGCCCCTTCTGAGCTGATGAACGGGTGACCCCCGCCCCCTCCTGAGCTGATGAACGAGTGACCACGCCCCCCTCCTGAGCTGATGAATGAGTGACCCCGCCCCCTCCTGAGCTGATGATGCTGAAGAAGGGTGACCCCCGGCCCCCTCCTGAGCTGATGAACGGTGAACCCCGCCCCCTCCTGAGCTGATGAACGGGTGACCCCGCCCCCTCCTGAGCTGATGAACGAGTGAACCCCGCCCCCTCCTGAGCTGATGAACGGGTGACCCCCGCCCCCTCCTGAGCTGATGAACGGGTGAACCCCGCCCCCTCCTGAGCTGATGAACGGGTGACCACGCCCCCCTCCTGAGCTGATGAACGGGTGACCCCGCCCCCTCCTGAGCTGATGAACGGGTGACCCCGCCCTCACCGATGGAGGTGCAGCTTCTGGGCCAGCAGCTGCCAGTCCTTGCTGGAGGAGGCGGGCGTGTCGAAGGTGGCGCAGATCCTCTGGCGGATGGACAGCGGGATCTTGAAGGCCCGCGGGCCCGTCTGGGACGTCACGGTGCAGTCCGTCTGCCGGACGAACGGGACTGGGGCCTGGTCGCTCTGCGGGGCGGGGGGGGGGGGGGTACACATGGATGAAGCGCGCCGTGAAGGAAGGCCGTTAGCATGAAAGAAAAGAAGCGCTTGGGTTTGTTGTTGAAGTCCTTGCGTCGCGGTTGCCCTTGGAAACAGGATGAAACGGTGAAGTGCTAGTCCGGTGCCAGCACATGGAGACTGTTTTAGAAACACAATAACAAGGGTAAAACAACTGCAATTACCTCTCTCTGTTCAGCTATCTTCAGTTCACCCTGAATAATTCATTCCTGTGAAAAGTGAATATGTGTCTCCCGGCGTGTAGCGGGTGAGGGCGGGAGGAGGGGGAGGAGCATTGGGGGCGGGGGGGGGACAGTAGTAGCACAGCACTACATGTCTCTCCCCCGTCTGTCATCGACTGGAGGTCGATGGAGAGAGGTCTCTCTCTCTCTCTCTCCCTCCCTCCCTCTCTCCCCCAGCCCAGGTCCGAGCCCCCCCCCCCCCCCAGGTAGTGCTCCCTCTCCTCTATTAATACCCCTGCCGTCTGAGGAGGCGGGACCTCTGCTGTCAGTCCGGACACGCCTCCCCAAGGTTACACCCAGAGGGCTCTGCAGAACGTCCCAGCACACCGCAGGGGGGGGCGTACGCACGTGGATAGAGGTGTGTGTGCAAATATGACCGTGTGTGTGTGTGTGTGCGTGTGAATGCATGACTGCGCGTGTGCGTGTTTCTGTGTACCAATGTGTAGGTGTGCATGTGTGCGCGCGCGTGTGCGTGTGCATGTGCGTGCGCGAATGCGTGTGTGTTTATGTGTGTGTGTGTGTGTGTGTGTGTGTTTGTTTTTGTGTGCGTGACTGCTTGAGTGTGTCTGTGTACCAATGTGCGTGTGTGTGTGTGTATGTGCGCGTGTGTGTGTGTGTGTGTGTGTGTGTGTGTGTGTGTGTGTGTGTGTGTGTGTGTGTGTGTGTGTGTGTGTGTGAATGCATGACGGACTGCGTGCGTGTGTCTGTGTACCAATCTGTGTGTGTTTGTGTGTGTGGGTGCGTGCGTGCGTGTGTCTGTGTATCAAGGTGTGTGTTTGTGAGTGTGCGTGTGTGTGTGTGTGTGTGTGTGTGTGTGTGTGTGTGTGTGTGTGTGACTGCGTGCGTGAGTGTGTCTGTGTACCAATGTGTGTGTGTGTGTGTGTGTGTGTGTGTGTGTGTGTGTGTGTGTGTGTGTGTGTGTTTGTGTGTGTGGGTGCGTGCGTGCGTGTGTCTGTGTATCAAGGTGTGTGTTTGTGAGTGTGCGTGTGTGTGTGTGTGTGTGTGTGTGTGTGTGTGTGTGTGTGTGTGTGTGTGTGTGTGTGTGTGTGTGTGTGTGTGTGTGTGTGTGTGTGTGTGTGTGTGTGTGTGTGTGTGTGTGTGTGTGTGTGTGTGTGTGTGTGTCTGTGTACCAATGTGCGGGCGGTGTCTTACCTCGGCCACGGTGGTGTACACCTGCAGAATCTGCTCGCGACCTTTGACCTGCCGCACGCTGATCTTGCATGACAGCTGGGTGGGGGCGGGGGTGTAGCGCTCCAGGGTGAAGGCACAGTGCAGGGGCCGCTGGCTGCTGCCCCACACCTGGGGGAAGGAGAACTCCTGAACGGGGGAGGTCGGGGGGCGGGACACAGGCGGGGGAGAAGGAGGGGAGGAGGGAGGAGGAGGAGGTGGGAGGAGGAGGAGGGGAGGAGGAGGGCGGGGTGACACCAGGGGGGGGGAGGAGGAGGGAGGAGGAGAAGAGGAGGGGAGGAGGAGG
>OLKM01000499.1:0-12500 GCA_900291075.1 Melanogrammus aeglefinus | reverse complement strand
CAGGTTACCCCTCAACACTCGGCTAGGAGGAGCCGGGGATCGAACTAGCAACCTTCCGTTTACCAGCCGTCACGCTCTACCTCCTGAGGCACATGCCGCCCGTGTGTTCCCAGAGTCCTTTTTTTCCCAGCTCAATAATCTCTTAACACACATTAAAGCGTCCTATGTATGCGGATCATATTTCGACTCTTTCCTCTCTTACCCCTTTTCCACTGAGCTGGAGCTAGAGCTTGCTGGGAGCTAGAGCTTGACTAAGCGCCTGCTCTTTGCTTTTCCACCGCCAAAGCTCCAGCCCCGAGCCTCAGAATGGGAGCTAGAGCTAGCACCAAGTCTTTGCTGGTCTAAAGCAAGACCCGATTACGTCAGCAGGCTGGGGGCGTGGCTATGTGAGCAGGACTACATGCGCAAACACGGTCTTCACCTGCATTTTTCAAAATGGACAAGACAAAGCAGCAGTGGTCAGAGGAGGAGACCCAGTGTTTCCTGGTTTTGTGGTCTTCCGCCGAAGTCCAAACCAAGCTGGACGGGGCCTGCTGGACAAAGCCGGTTTTTCAAAATATCCAGCAGGGGATGGTCGAAGCGGGATATCAGCGGAGTGTGGATCAGCTGATCAACAAACTAAAAAAGTTGAAAAAAAGATTACCGCGACCAAAAAAAAAAAACTAGAACGGAGCGGCAGTGGGAGTCGAAAATAATGCCGTTCCTCTTTTGACCTCATGCACGGGGCTTCTCTGCGACGCGGCCAGCAAATCAGGCCACCGGAGCACTGAACTCCGCAACTGCGTCGCTGTATACACAACGTTATACAGTGACGTAATCGCGTGGCTCCTTGCCAGCTCCTTGCCGGTGGAAACACAACAGGTTCGTAAGAGTTGCTCGGGTTAACACCAACTGAGCACTCGCTGTAGCACCAGCTCCCAGCAAGCTCTAGCTCCAGCTCAGTGGAAAAGGGGTATATATGTTCTCCGGTTTCTTCCAGTGATTAAACCATCACAGCCGACTCCCCCCTCGTCGAGGACTCTGGTGGTCCGTGACCTGTCCCTTTAATTACCCCGTCAGAGTGCATGCTGGGAGTCCTTGTGGAGGTTCACATTAAAGCACACTGAAGCCGTCTGGCGTTCCATCGCGACGTGTCGAGGGTCCCTCTCTCTCTGAGAGCCTGAGCACATTGACCTCCGACCTCTACAGCTGCACGTGCTCAGTGGACTACCTAACGCGGGGCCTCCCCCCCCGCGGACCACTCGAGACACTCTTCAACTGCTCCAAAAATACTGCACTTTAGAACCGATGGACCCGGTCATCAAAACACGGCAGGCTTGGGTACTTATGAACGACGCTTGGTTTTACATACTGCGGTAATCATGCACTTCATCAGAAACATACCGCTAACTAAACATAAGCCCTCTACCAGCGCTTCCTCCCTTTTTAATCCGTCAGCTATTTTAGGGCTTTCGGCAGCAGGTTAGCTGCTAGCATCGCAGGTTAGCTGCTAGCATCGCAGGTTAGCTGCTTGCATCGCAGGTTAGCTGCTAGCATCGCAGGTAAGCTGCTAGCATCGCAGGCTCGTTCCTTTGAGGGATAGGGGAGATGGACCAGACCAGACGTTTTCCACACCCGATTATACTTGACAATTATTCGCCGAAGTGACGAGACGACCATCAAACAATATCACGAGTTTGAGATCTCAATCATCGGATATTGCCCGAGATAGCGAACCAATCAAAATGTGGCATCTTAGGAGGTTTACGTGTAGCATATAATAAAGTTATATTGCGCAGATTGTTTTTTTAAATATAAAAAAATATATATATATGTAAAATATATGATATATTTTATATTTATCTGTATATATAGAGAATATATAATAATATATAACATAGAAAATATATAGATTTTAAGAAATTTGACCGAGGTTCTGACCTCGGTGACCTCATGACATCACGGCAGGAGGAAGTGGAACCCCCTTCAGAAGCGTGCCCCTCCCCACTTCCCCCACGGCCCCCCCCGAGGCCCACCTGAAAGGCGTGCGGCGTGTCGTCCACACAGTACACCCTGAGGCAGTACTCCAGGCTGCTGGCGCCCGCGCTCCCAAACACCGCCAGCTTCAGCCTCTTCACCGCTGCCTGGCTCAACGGCTCCCCCACCAGCGCGTACGACCCCGGCCGCTCCAGCAGCAGGTGGCAGCTGCTGGCGTCCATCAGGCAGTAGCAGGAAGTCGACTCCTCCTCCACTGACATCACGTCCTGGGAACCAATCAGAAGAGGGAGATGGTGAAACCTGCTTTGTGATTGGATTAAACACCGGACATGGGCATTTCTCTGGAAAATGCTAACGTGGTTATGCTAATGCAACGCTTATTAAATATATATAGCCTACATATATGTTTACATATATATTTACATATATATTAGTGTTGTTAAGCGATTAAAATATTTAATCGTGATTAACCACACATTTTTTTCTATTCTAAACATCCCTTGATTTCGTGCTGCTAGCCTTTTAGGGGGATCAGAGAGTGTTGAGAAGGACAGTCATCAAATATATTTGGTAGGATGGATATAAGAAGAGAGAAGTGAAATCAACCCGGTCCCCTTGACATCCCGTAGGTGCATGACATTAGTAGGCCTACCGTAAAACTCCAACAGCCCAGGCTCTTGCTCAAAGATGGGAAATACTATGACATTTATTTTTTAAACCAGTATGAATATTCCTACCGTACGTAGGCCAATACACATTACCAGGCTATCAAATAACGCCCACACACACACACACACACACACACACACACACACACACACACACACACACACACACACACACACACACACACACACACACACACACACACACACACACACACACACACACACACACAGGGGAGTTCCCGGGGGGCCGTTAACGTTTGGGGGCTGTCGGGCTGATTATTGCGGGATAACAATATTGCGTTTATAAAAGTTCCTTAAAGCGCCGTCCGGCAGCCTGAGCTGTGCACCCACAGCCTCTCACTCACTCAACAGCCGCCACAAACTGTCAACGTCGCAACCAAGTCGACTTTGTCTAGAGGGGAGTAACTGAGCGGCCCCTGCCGAAGTGGTACAGCCCAGGTGGGCCTTGAACTGCGATTGGTCAGAAAGACGTAACATCTAATGACAACATTGAAGCCTCGTGCATGTTAAATAAATGTATATATATATATATATATATATATATTTAATATGTAAACAAGTCTCTCTTTCGCTGCGGCATAAACCCACAGCTTTTCCCAATTCAATTTTCATTCTTTGGTCCGTTTTTATTATTCTTTGCCAGATTAACTTCCTATTAATTGAAATATGCATATATACATAAACAATGACATATATACACATACATGTATATCTATATATAATTTATGCATATATATTTGCATGAAATGATGTCGTACTCACTTTTCTGTGAGTAAGTATGTGAGAGGTCTCGGTAACATTAGAGGAAGTTAACGTCGCTAAGATGAATAAGAACAACAAAAGAATGAAAATTGAATTGGGGAAAGCTGTGGGTTTATGACTTGTCCCTGGAGACGGGGGGGGGGGGGGGGACAATTAAGCAGATGAGCGATGGCGTTGGTTCATGGCTGAACACATAACACTCGTTAGAACAAAACCCAGCGTCGTATTGATGGAACAACAGCAGCAGCTGCAAACACTTCACTACTTCACAGCCCAAATGAAACAATAACTCTGGCCTATCGCTTTCCTCACTTCTTCACGGACGCAGACGCACTCTTAAGCAAACGGAAATGTGCAAAACGCGCTAATTGATCCTCCCAACAGGTGGTGATTGTGTGCGGGGAAGGGGGCCGGGGCCCGGCGCAGTGGCGCGCTTGTTTGTTGGAATCAAAGCCATTGATTTCGGTTGTCTCACCCCAGCGTCGTACTAATGCAGCCTTTCATTCCCTCTGCTTTAACCACATTACGCAGCCAGAGAGGAAGGTAAATATAGCATGTGACGGGCTGACGCAGGCCTTCCACAGAGACCGCCACCACGGCGTCCTGCGAGGCGGCTCACAGAAGCAGCGCATTCGCTTCACCAGCCCCGCGCTCCCTCAGGGAAAACTTCACAGAGAGACGGAAGACAGATAGCTCAGACGAACGTGGGTAACATAAATGTTTCCCAAAAATAAGCTGCGAAAGAATAAGTGAATAGTTATCTCACGGATTACGAATTATGAACCGAAGAAGACAGACGATGGAGATGAAGGGGTTTCTATTAGTTTCCAATTCCAAACACACATTGCTGAGTCGCACTAAAAGCCTCAGGGAATAAAGAATACACACACGCATGAAGCCATCGTTTTCTATTTTGTACATTCATTTCCTTTGGTGTTGTTGTATAAAAATAGGATATTATATAATAGGGCTGCTTTACTAAACCATACAAAACACATCAGTTCATCATTTTGAATCATTAAAACCTATAATAACAAAAAAAATACACGAAACATGGAAAGGAAGGAGGTCATAAGATAATGCGTCCGATCAAGTGCTCCACACGGACACAGTGGAGTCACGGTGAGACGCTAAACGCTGAATCCGTGAACCCGACGCCTGGACACGTCTCTGACGACTCTCTGGGCTCTAAGGAGGGTGAAGAGTGAGGCAGCAGGAAGAGGAAGTGGTCCCTGAACACAAGCACACACAGAGACACACACATGGGCCTGCGGCGGGTGTGGGCCCGGCAAACAAGCTGTCAGGAGGCGGCTGCCGCGGCGACAGTAATCTGTGATTGAATGACCCCTAGGGGACGTTGGCAAGGTCGCTAATCTACAGCAACGCGCGGCCGCATCAGCGCCAGAGATTATGAAGCCGGCAGAGGGTCAAACCACGGGCGGCCGAGGTTAAGAGATAGGAGGAGAGAGAGAGAACGAAGGAGAGAGAGAGAGAGACAGAGAGAGAGGGGGGAGAGAGAGAGAGAGAGAGAGAGAGAGAGAGAGAGAGAGAGAGAGAGAGAGAGAGAGAGAGAGAGAGAGAGAGAGAGAGAGAGAGAGAGAGAGAGAGAGAGAGAGAGAGAGAGAGAGACAGAGAAATAAATAGAGAAAGGGAGAGAGAGAGAGAGAGAGAGAGAGAGAGAGAGAGAGAGAGAGAGAGAGAGAGAGAGAGAGAGAGAGAGAGAGAGAGAGAGAGAGGAGAGAGAGAGAGAGAGAGAGAGAGAGAGAGAGAGAGAGAGAGAGAGAGAGAGAGAGAGAGAGAGAGAGAGAGAGAGAGAGAGAGAGAGAGAGAGAGAGAGAGAGAGAGAGAGAGAGAGAGAGAGAGAGAGAGAGAGAGAGAGAGAGAGAGAGAGAGAGAGAGAGAGAGAGAGAGAGAGAGAGACAGAGAGAGAGCGGTAGTGGTGGACATGAGAGAGAAAGTTGAAAGAGAGTGAAAGTGATCTTAATGGGGACAAAGACCCCTGATACCGCAATCTCCACGCTTGAGGTGAGACAGCAATGCATGCTGGGAATGTTACGCCAATCGCATAATCCGGTTACCGCAGGGCCCTCCGGTCTGAACCCCTTCCATGGGTTTTAAACAACATCATTTAGGACAGAGACGGTGGTTTCCGGGCACGGTCCAGCCCCCCCCCTCCCCCCTCTTCTCCCCCCTCCTCCCCCCTCTCCTCCCCCCCTCCCACCCTCCCTCCCCCCCCGGCTCCACACAATAACAACCTCCCCCCGGGGGGTCGGCTCTGCAGTATTCATCTGTCCGACCCCGGCTTGTTTGTCAAAACTCTACACCAAATTGTTCACTGAATTTCCATTTCCTGCCGCCCGGACGCGGCGTTAGAATCTCTGGCGTGTCGCGGTGGACTGTAGTTAAACTCGCGGGTTAATACGGTGATGAGAGATGGGGGGGGGGGGCTCTGAGGGCCCCGGGGGCCCTGCACAACACTCAGTGGCCGACGCGTGTCTGTAAACACCGGGCGACTGCCTGGATTTCCCGCCTGGTCTCGCCGCTCTCTCTCTCTCTCACACACAACCCCCCTGGGGTTTTAAAAAGCATAAATTAACATTTTGAAGACAAAGAGAGATTGAATCCAGAAGGAAACCACAACGGGTGCGTTTGGATCCCAACGCACACCCCCGACTGGGGCGCTAGCGGAGCGCGGCTAACAAGGTAGCTCAGCGTGCGCGACGGGAGCCCCGCTGGGACTGGGGGCCCCCCGAGCTGCGACTGGGGGCCGGGTGGTGTTTCGCTAACACCGGTGGAGCGGATGGAGGGAGGGGGAGGGTGTGGTGGTGAACGGTTGGAGGGGGGGTGGAGGAGCTGGAGGTTGTGGTGGTGGAGGTGGTGGTGGAGGTGGAGGAGGGGGTGGAGTGCTAGAAGGAGGTGGTGGGGGTGGTGGTGGTGGAGGGGGGGATGTGTGGAGGCTGATGTAGACGGTGGTGGGGGTGGTGGTGCTGGGGGTGGCCGTGACGGAGGGGTGGAGGCTGATGGATGGGTAGGGGGGATTGAAAGCGCAGCCTTTATAAAGCATAAGGAGGTCTCGGCCCCCCACTCCATTGCGGTGTGTTTGTGATCAGCTGACCGTGTCCAGCTGAGACCCCCTGATCGATATGGCCCCCCCCCCCAGCTGAACAGCAGCCATGCCCCCCCCCTTCCCCCCCCGGTAATTCACACGCCGGTAATTACTTTCTACTTTACGTTTTCCTTTTACCGTCGGAAGCGTTCCGACATGGAGCCGCACCCCCTCACCTTAACCCCCCCCCCACCCCTCTATTTCACAGAGCCTCACAGGGCCGGATCAATCCCACACACACACGTACACACACACACACACACATTCACACACACACATAAACACACACATTCACACACACACGCACACATAGAAACAGATACACAATCACACACACACACACACACACACACGTGCACAATTGTACACGCACGTACTCAATCACTCCAGGCGCGTCTTGTTTGATGACCTGAACCGGTACATTCTATATCTATAGATCTATATGTCGATAGATATATAGATATCAGTGAATGGGGATGGAATTGAGAAAAAGGCCAAGAGTCAACAACCAACACAGAAATTATGTTGGTGTCTGAACCCATCTGTGTATGTGTGTGTGTACGTGTGTGAACGTGTGTGTGTGTGTGTGTGTGTGTGTGTGTGTGTGTGTGTGTGTGTGTGTGTGTGTGTGTGTGTGTGTGTGTGTGTGTGTGTGTGTGTGTGTGTGTGTGTGTGTGTGTGTGTATACTTATATGTGTGTGTGTGTTTGTGTGTGTGTGTGTGCCTGCGTGCGTGCGTGCGTGTGTTTTTGAAGTAAAGGGATTAATAGAAAATGGGTTATGGGTGGTCTTGGCAAGGAATCTGTCGCCTTGAATATCATTTATTATTTAGCATTCCTGTTTTGCATATATGCATTTTAATTTGAGTTGAAATGCTTACTGTCCTGCTGTCTCTGCTGTGACACCCACACAGATTATTCATTGTTATGTAGTCATGTTATTTGATCTTTAGGTATAACTTCCTTGGGTTTTTAGGGAACTACATAATATGAAAAGTTGCTGTTTGAAAGAAGTTCCATCAGTGAGGTAGAATCAGTTAGTAGTTCCAATCAGAATTGATAATATTTAACATTTTCAACAAATAGGAATATGTTCCGATTTAATTTCATTCCCTTAACTCAGCGGTCAGGGAGGGTCAGACAGAACCAATGAACAATAATCAAAAACTGAAGGGCCCCACCCAGCCAGAGGGACATTCATGTGAGATGAATACATGAACGGGGGGTCTCATGAGGCCGTCTGAACCGGCCCTCGCGTCTCGTCCGCGGGGGGGGTCAGGGATCGTGTTAAACGAGACCCCTCAGTGCCTCCTCACTCACCTCCCATTGGCCGTCGTGGCCCCGCCTCCTCAGCTGAATGTTCCACTTGTCGGGGTCGACCTCTGCGCAGTGGGCCATCGTCATGGCGACGGGGCTGGACAGCTCCAGGCCCGGTGGTCCGTAGGTCACCTCCGGACCCAGCAGGACCTCACAGCCCTCCGAGGGCGGGGAGCTGGGGGGAGACACGCACGCACGCGCACACACACACACACACACACACACACACACACACACACACACACACACACACACACACACACACACACACACACACACACACACACGCACAAACACACACACACACACGCGCAGACACACACAGACACAGACACACATACAGATGCATGCACACGTTCACACACACACACAGACACACACACACACACACGCACACATGCACACAACCACGCACACAAATATAAACACACACAGACAAATGCATGCACACACACACACACACACACACACACAACATGCACATGCACACACACACACACACACACACACACACATGCACATGCATGCACACACGTACAAATATGCACACAGGCATGCACACACACACACACACAACAGCAGACGCATGAACTCACAGACACACACACACACACACACAACAGCACACACAAAAACACACACACATGCAGGTACGCACACAGACATACGCACACAGGCACACGCACGCACACACCCACACAAACAAGCAGACGCAAACGCACACACAGAAACACACACACACACACACACACACACGCACAGCGGTGAGAAGTGGAACGTCTCCCAGGCTCCACCACCCCTCCTCCACCCCTCCTCCACCCTTCCTCCACCCCTCCTGCCGTGTGTGTGTCCCAGCAGAGAACAGAGACGGATGTGTTGCCTTGAGGAGGGACATGAGACCCCCGTTATGAACATCACAGGACGCAGCGTGGCAGTAACACCGCGGCGGCCATGACACCTCCTCTGGTTCAGCGCCCCGCACACTTCCTGGGACGAGAGCTAGGTCTTCAACCAGTCGCCATGGCGACCAAGGATTTTATTTCTGCCTATGACACTTTTGTGTAGAACCCACAATCGTGTGCGCACACAGACACACTACTTTCCTTACGACGTTTTAACTTAGATAGAGAGAGAGAGAGAGAGAGAGAGAGAGAGAGAGAGAGAGAGAGAGAGAGAGAAGAGAGAGAGACAGACAGACAGACAGACAGACAGACAGACAGACAGACAGACAGACAGACAGACAGACAGACAGAACAGACAGACAGAGACAGACAGACAGACAGACAGACAGACAGAGATGAAAGTGTGAGAGAGAGAGAGAGAGAGAGAGAGAGAGAGAGAGAGAGAGAGAGAGAGAGAGAGAGAGAGAGAGAGAGAGAGAGAGAGAGAGAGAGAGAGAGAGAGAGAGAGAGAGAGAGAGAGAGAGAGAGAGAGAGAGAGAGAGAGAGAGAGAGACAGGGAGAGAGAGATGGTCCCCTCTCTCAGTGGCTCTTCATGATTATTCATGTTCAACAGGTTATTATCTGGGATCCATTATCTGCACTTAACATCTCCCATCATGCAGCAGTTTGCCGACCAGACGGCAGACATTAATGAAGGCGGCGGCTTCTGACATTTACATGTGCCATGTGCGTGTGTTGTGCTGTGTGTGTGTGTAGTGTTTGATGTGTGTGGTGTGTTGTGTGTGTGTGTGTGTGTGTGTGTGTGTGTTGTGTGTGTGTGTGTGTTGTGTGTGTGTGTGTGTGTGTGTGTGGTGTGTGTGGTGTTGTGTGTGTGTGTGTGTGTGTGAATTCCACCTGTGTCCCCCCCGCCCCCACACACACACATAACTAAAGTTGTCTCCGACTGGGGACTCATTCTTTGGACATGTCCCCATCACATTTGAGACTTATTGGTGGGAGTGGAAGTAAACACAATTAGAACTTCACAACACGGTCTGCGCCAGGTTATTAGAAACTCAGACCTTCAGAGTGTGCGCGTGTCTGTTCAAGTGTTTGTGTACAAGTGTGTCTGTAAAAGTTTCTGCGTGTGTGTGTGTGTGTGTGTGTGTGTGTGTGTGGTGTGTGTGTGTGTGTGTGTGGTGTGTGTGTGTGTGTGTGTGTGTGTGTGTGTGTGTGTGTGTGTGTGTGTGTGTGTGTGTGTTGTGTGTGTGTGTGTGTGTGTGTGTGTGTGTGTGTGTGTGTGTGTGTGTGTGTGTGTGTGTGTGTGTGTGTGTGTGTGTGTGTGTGTGTGTGTGTGTGTGTGTGAGTGGACTGGGGGGTGGTCACGGATCAGGATTGTCATTAGGCTGATCTGACCAGAGTGCTCCTTCCTCCTGAATAACAAGTGATGCTGCACCCCCTCTCAGGGGTGTGTGGGGTGGGGTGGGTGGGGTGGGTGGGGTGAGGGGGCAATTAAAACAGGAATAAGTCGATGGTCAAGCCGGTGCTGTGTGTGTGTGTGTCTCCTAACATCTGCTCCCCGGGTGTGGGTGGTTCACCATCATCTGATGTCACTCGGCGGCGGTGAGCTGCAGTAACACACCTGTTGGACTCGCCGGTGTCATGTGTGTACTTTGTTTAACCGCCTCAACCTCCGCTCTCTCCTTAACGACGTGCCAGGGATACCAAGCGCTAGGCCGGGTCGGACCATCTGCTGAACGGCTGGAGGGTGGAAGCGCTACGACGTACGCTGTGAATGCGTTCATCTGCCGAGCAGCCCCTGTGAGTGCGCACGACAAGTGAAGGTGTTTCTGACGTGCTCTGAAGGCCTTTGCGCCAGGCCCTGGGATTCCTGAATCATGACAGACAGATACATGGTCCTCCTTTCATCACAGAGGGGTTGGGATCAGCGCATGCATACACACACGCTACGCACGCACACACACACGCACGCAGGCACGCACACACACACACACACACACACACACACACACACACACACACACACACGCACACACACACACACACGCACGCACGCACACACACACACACACACACACACACACACACACACACACACACACACACGCTGTAGTTAAACCACAGCAGAATGATCCTCAGAGGTTTGAAGAGGATTCCAGCTTTTATTCAAACTCAAGAAGGAATCAAACCAAACTATTTGACTTTTCATTTTTCGGTCGAAATCGTTTTATTTTAAAGACGTTAAAAAAAACACAGAAATCTTTTCATTTATTTTGACTTTAAGAGAAATTAGCTTTCGTGATGAGTGACTCTGTCCTCGAGGTTGGACAATTTTCTCTATAATAGCCAAAGGTTATCTATCCGAATCAGAACGTTGATGAAAACCATTCATAAAGTATACATATCTGTAGAGCCGAGGTGAATATGGCTCGCTGTAGGCGGCTACACTCCAGTCCAGCCAAGTGGGACCACGGTACTGGTTTGAAGGTAATTGGAGAGCCAACATTCACTGAAGTGCACGTGTGTATAGTTATCTATGGAGAAGTAGGCGTGGAAAGGGCAGGCCAAGAACTGTCCGCAAATAAAAGTATCGCGGCTGAAAATTAAAAAGCACTTAAGTATCAGCAAATGGATTCATCCAGATGATTGAGGAAGCGTAAATAAGTACCTGAGCACTGAGCTACTTCAAACCCTCCGATCTGTCTTTTAAATAAGCAGAGCAAGATGAAGATAGAAATATCCCAAGCTGCAAAATTGTAAATGATCGTCCGCTAGAAATAAAGGAAATAAATATTGACATTCATTTCCTCAACTGTTATTGCTCATCGGTCTGTTTAATGAGCGCTCAATAGATCATCTCCTCTGTGTCATGTCCTCATAACACAGAGGAGATCCTGTGTGTCAAGGAATACTCTACATAATGCTAGTATAACTACAAGTGGGCATGATACTATCACTACTACTAGAAATAATTTTACCATCACTAATACTGGGACTGAGCCTAAACCTATAACCCTACTGGGACTGACCTATAACCCTACTGGGACTGACCTATAACCCTACTGGGACTGAGACTAGACCTATAACCCTACTGGGACTGACCTATAACCCTACTGGGACTGAGACTAGACCTATAACCCTACTGGGACTGAGACTAGACCTATAACCCTACTGGGACTGAGACTAGAACTACTACTACCAACACTACTACTGGTATGAAGACTAGAGTTACTACTACCATCACTACTCCTGGGACTGAGATTAGACCCTGTATTACCATGACTACTAGTAGGGCCATCTTCGTTGAATGCTGATTGGAATGCGTCACTTAAAGTTTGTGGCATTAAAACGACTCTCACAAACACAATTCATAAGCGACTGAAGTACATGTAACAGAGTAAAAAGTATCTGACCTCTGAGCGCGAGCTAGTCGCCCCAAACACAGCGGAGTCGGAGCAGTCCTCTTTTTAGAGGGGCTTTAAAGTGTTGTTAATGCATCCCACCCTCTGATGGTCTCCTCTTACCTGAGTGAGCAGGGCTTTATAAGTCTCAGGGTCTCCCTCAGCCTCGCGGCCAGCTGAGCCCCCCTACACCTGTACTCAGGTCTGACCGACCTCGACGTGGAGCCACTTAGGATCACTAATAGCGCATTTCCACTAGCACGGCTCGGCTCGATACGGCTCGGCACGGCTCGGCTCGGCTCGGTTTGGTTGTGTTTCCATTACAACTGGTGCCTCCTCGACGTGGGC
>OLKM01000498.1:284873-287373 GCA_900291075.1 Melanogrammus aeglefinus | reverse complement strand
CACCTGAGACTTCTCCTCATCTTCCTCTCCACTTCTTTTTTGATCTTCTCTACGCTCTCTCTAACATTCAACTCTCTAGTCTCTCTCCCTTCTCTCCGTCTCTCTCGAAGCGACCAAAGATAAGACGCCCCCTCTCTCTTCATCTCTCTTTTCCGATCTCACTCATCCCGTCTCATCTCTCTCGGATAAGCTTCTCCCGTCTCCATACTCTATCATCTCACTTCCCTATCACACCTGCTGATTCCCTCCTCTCGCAACAACCTACCTCTTCCTCCCCTCTCTCTCTCTAGTAAATGCCACATTTAACACAGCAGGACTCCATATAGGCGCAATTATACTAATGGAGCTCAGCACAAACAAAGCATGGTGGCTGATTCGGCCATAAACACCCCCTTTCTCATAAAACCAAACTTTTCCACATGAGGAGGACACTTTTGTAAAGGGAATTTACGGATGGACAGGGAGAGAGGCGCTTTGTATTGTCTTAAACAATTCAGATTTAGATTCTGGACTTGGAGGAGACCAAACAGTGTGCATAAACGAGGGGTGTTATATAATCATTGTCTTTCCTGCTGCCTCGCCGTCCCGTCCATCCATCATCTCTGTGTATCTGCGTCTCTCCGTCACACTAAATCAATCTACAGCATCATCACACGAGAGGGGAAATACAACGACAGAGAGCTGCGCTATACCAACAGTATGTGTGTGTGTGTGTGTGTGTGTGTGTGTGCATGTATGTGCAAGTATGTGCAGACAATGTTGTGTGTATTTGTGCTTGTGTGCGTGTGTGTGTGTGTGTGCGTGTGCGCGGTATTTGACAAATGATCAGGATTTGCGAGTGATTTCGTTACTAACCTGCCCCCATCATATAACTCCCTCCCGCCTGGGAGGTAGGCTCTCCGCTTCTCCCTCACACCACACACATCAACTCAGCCAGAACACACCCAGTCACACACACACACATTCACAAACACACACACACACACACACACACACACACACACACACAACACGACACACAGCACCACACACACACACACACACCACACATCACACACACACACACACACACCACCACACCCATCATTCTCGATCCCTCCATGAGCTAAACGGGGTATAGGTTGCTACCTTGACGGCTTCCTGCAGAGGTTCAGGGGGGAGGGGGGAGGGGGGAGACGCAGAGGAAAAAGAGGGAAACTGTACGAGGAGGGAGGGGAGGAGAGGGGAGAGGGGGAGTTAGGGGAAAAGGCGTGGGTGGAGGGATTTGGGGAGATTGAAGTGGGTGAGGAGAAATGGAGGAGGAGGGGAGGGGGGGAGGAGGAGGAGGGTGAGTAGGGGGGGGAGGGGAGAGGGGGAGAAGGTAGAGGAAGAGGTGGATGTTGTGGGGAGAGAAACTAGAGGGAGAGGAGGTGAAGGAGCAGGAGGAGGAGGGAGAGGGGGAGGAGAAGAGGGAGACAGCACAGGGTATTCAAGACATGAAAACACAATTTGAGCTTTAAGGCCAAAGAAAAGACAACAGCTATCGATCTGACAGGAAGGAGATCTGTGTGTGTGTGTGTGTGTGTGTGTGTGTGTGTGTGTGTGTGTGTGTGTGTGTGTGTGTATGTGTGTGTATGTGTGTGTGTGTGTATGTGTGTGTGTTTGTGTGTGTTTGTGTGCGTGTGTGTGTGTCTATGTGTATGTGCGTGCGTATGTGTGCAGTGTGTGTGTGTGTGTGTTGTGTCTGTTTGTGTGCGTGTTGTGTGTGTGTGTGTGTGTTGTAAACACTGTGTGTGAGCCGGGTCGCGATTGTAGAGAGAGGCGATGACACTCACATGTAGCTCAGGCGTCAATCAGATAAGATATCTATTTCATTACAAATGCCTCATATAAGTCCAGAGCTGGTATTACTATCATTATTGTTGTGTGTTGCTGCATTATCTAGTGGCGCGCACGCATACACATACACGTGTGTGTGTGTGTGTGTGTGTGTGTGTGTGTGTGTGTGTGTGTGTGTGTGTGTGTGTGTGTGTGTGTGTGTGTGTGTGTGTGTGTGCATGCCTGACTGTGTTTTCTTTGCAACTTCAGTTTCGAGACAACTTGGGGATGTGTGTGTAAGTTGTTTACACATTTCTTTGTGTTTTGTGTGTGTGGCTAGATTTGCTTGACTGGATGTGCGTGTGAGCATTTGTGTACGTGTGTGTGTGTGTCTGAGCATGTGTGTGTGAGTCTGTATCACCAATCACACGAGTCCCAAAGCCTGGGTGATGAAGCTGCATCCCGGCTCAGCGCGAGTGCTGGAGACACAGAGTGAATTGCGGCCACGACTACATCACCAATCCCGGCAGGGTTCCCGCATTCAACACCTCGTTACCACTAACGACTCAGTAAGCTGTGTGTGTGTGACGGGCTTCCACGTCACACACACGCGTGTGAGTGTGAGTGTGAGTGTGAGTGTGAGTGTGAGTGTGAGTGTGTGTGTGTGTGTGTGTGTGTGTGTGTGTGTGTGTCTCTCTATGCG
>OLKM01000498.1:257373-279873 GCA_900291075.1 Melanogrammus aeglefinus | reverse complement strand
CTCTCTCTCTCTCTCTCTCTCTCTCTCTCTCTCTCTCTCTCTCTCTCTCTCTCTCTCTCTCTCTCTCTCTCTCTCTCTCTCTCTCTCTCTCTCTCTCTCTCTCTCTCAAGCTTCAATTGAGGAGCTGTGATGACTTTTGTGCTCTGTGACATTTTCAGGGAATCAACATGGCTGACAAAAGAGAATAGAACATGGGAACATTATAAGATGTAATTGAACCCTTTTAAACAAAGAACAAAGTGTCCTCAACTCAATGTACGCCTTACAGGGATGGCTATGGTATGGCTCTTGCTATTGTATTGAGCTGAACATTCTGTACTCCGTGCTCCAGTATGTCTTTCTCAAACGAGACGGAACAGAACAGAACGCCACATCGCTCCTGAAGCGCTCGATAGCTCCGTACTTGAGGCCCACTGTCTTTTGTCCGAGCATATTTCATCAAAGCAACGTTCATCCACTCAAACAGAGAGGAGGATTTGAGGACGCCGCCGCCAATGCTACGGATATGGTTAACAGTATTAACAGTATCCACTTCATCAGTTCAATTGTTCCTTTGTGACTATCTCTGGTCCACTTTATTTCAACTGTGTGAATCGGTTTATGATTTAGTGACTACGGTTAGAATTAAATGAAGGCGCTGGAGTTGCTAACCGACAGGCTATATAGTAGAGTCAAATACTATCTAGGGGGGTACCATGCTACATAAGAGCCTATAGTACGCTACATGGAAGCCTAGCCTGCTACTTATGACCCTAGCATGCTACACAGGGTTTTAGAATGGTTCCTAGGGACACACCATGCTACAAGTATGCTAGCAATACCTGGGAGGCTAGCTAGCTTGCTAGTGGTAAATACACCTGTCCTATATCATCCATTGGTCATATACTGTGTCCGTGTCGGGGAAATGGACACTGACTAATGCGTTTGTAATAGCTCCATGGACACAGAGGCCTCTGCCTCAGCATAAGGGAATGTAAGTACAGAAGTGGCGACCGACAGCGTATCATATTATCATAAGGCTAGCGTGGCAATGGTTTATGTATAGGGAATGCGGGATCGGCCCAGGAGTCAGAACAGGACAAGGTTGGAATGAGAACAGACTGCCAAGTATTTCTACAGCTCCGGTCTGGGATGACGCACTAGCCAGATAAAAAGCACACAACAGAACGAGTGAGAGAACTCCACACAGAACAAGCCTATTCATTGTGCGTTGCTAACATTCCTCCTTGGCCCTCTGTGCAAAATAGAAAGACGTGCCAGAATAAAGGTCAACTTCTTCTTTCGTCCATCTCCAACGCACAATACAATATCGCATTTTATCCGCAGCAATTTCCTCTGAGATATGGTGAAAGGCACAACACTTGGCCCTGTCCTTTTTAACCATGGTTTTCTCTTTGCTCCTCGTTTGGTTCTATTTGTGTTGTTTGTCTCTCGCTGTCGGTGACGGCTTTGGGGCAGCTGAAGAGCGCCACACCGACACGAGGAGCTGCCAAAGTTTGAGTCAGACGGATTAAATATTAAACGTCAAATCATTCGCTGACTGCCTGCAGGCAGGAGCACGGAGGGCCTGGTCAAAGGGGGAAGGAGGGAGGAAGGAAGGAAGGAAGGAAGGAAGGAAGGAAGGAAGGAAGGAAGGAAGGAAGGAAGGAAGGAAGGAAGGAAGGAAGGAAAGAGGGAAGGGAGGATGGAAGGATGGAAGGATGGAAGGAAGGAAGGAAGGAAGGAAGAGAAGGAAGGAAGGAGGAAAGGAAGGAAAGGAGGAAGGAAGGAAGGAAGAGAAAGGAAGGAAGGAGAGAGGAAGAATGAGGAAGGATGGAGTGAAACACAACCAAGAATGAAGAGGAGAAGGAGAGATGAAGGAAGACAGGAATGGAGGACAGAGAGGAACTGAAAGGGGAAGATGTTTAAGTCCGAAACGTAGAAGGCATTTATCTAACGAGAACATGGACGATTAGAAAAGGCAAAGCACGTTTTGTCTAAGTGCCTCAGTTCAGACCTGGGGCAGAGAGTGAAATACGTCCTCCAACAATTAAAGGCCATTGAACTGGACTACCTGCATTGGCCTCACCAGGTTTCAAAGCATTTTCATCCAATATTTGGCCCACAACAGAGAAACCATTTGGTTGTGGCCTTTGTCTTAGAACATCGCTCAAAAATTCAATTTGGTTTACTTTGTAGTAAATGCTTTTATCCAAACTGGTTTGACACACATGCAATTTCGGAGTTGGGGATTTTTTCGCGAGGATGCTACCTAGGTAGGCTGCAGAGGTTGGGGATGAAACCCAGGACCTTTCCTTAGGGAGTCAAGCACCCTAACTGTGACCCTTTCCTGCGCAACTTTCCCATGGCCTGTTCCTTTCAGATGTCTGTTGACTGTAGCGCTCTGAATTATTCATCAGGTTTGGACGGATTCTTCTGCGTTTGTTTTCATTGTCTCTGTCTTCCAGTTGTTGATCTCCCAGTCAGTGGTGGAGCCCGATGACTGGGAAGGGGGTTGAGTAGCTTTGAGAGGGGGAATGTGCTAGGTCTAAGAGGTAGACCGACTTTGGGAAGAGTTGGCCTGTAAAGCCCTTTGAGACGTCTTCCTGTCACCGCGGGTTACATGAATACACACAGATATTCCTCACCTCGCGTGACTAATGCATCCCTCGGGCCACATGCTCTGTCAATCCATTTCAATTCAGATGAACTGCATTCGCCCTGGACGACGAGTCACAGGTCAAGTGCAACGCAATAGAACTGGAGACTACAATATGTGAATTGTGCAACTCAAAGCTGACTAAAAATAACCGAAACAACCAAACATGTCCGAACAAAACTTGAAATGGCGGGCTTGGTTTTGGAGCAGGAACAGCACGTTAAAGGGGTTAAAGGGTTCCAGTGTTTGTTGTGCATGAGGCTGTGAGGTGGGATCCCTTAACTACTGTCCTACTGCTGTGAATGCTGCTGAGTGATTCTTGTTCCAATACAAGGTTTTATTGATGCACGGTGCACATGGATGTTTCTCGTGGAACCACACCGGGCTGATGTTGGGCAAATCTCCGCAGGTTTCTTGTGCTGGGGTTGAGAACAGTGGGGCATGGCGGAGGTTGTACACTGGCAGACTGGCGCGCTCTAGAACCACACCAACATATCGTGGACCATTGCTGTCAGGGGGACATGGGGGAGACAGCCGGGACATATTCCTTGTGAAAGAAAGAAAGAAACGGTTTTTTTGTCACGATTTTGCTTTTGCGTTTTACATTTATTTTCATTTGCGCAACAAAATCAGGTGTGATTCTTAAGTGGAATTTTGTTTTTTGTATCTTATTTCCGTCATTGTTGATTGTAACTGAGTTTCATGTGTTTCATCTGTTTTTGGATATAGTATACATATATTTATCGTGCAGATTAAGGCTAACTTTTACTTTAAACAATTTTAATTAATGTATTTCCTTTCATTTATTTTGACTATGTTTCCACAGTCTGTTTGGCCCGTAGGCTACATCTATGGTTGCCTTAGCAACCCCCAGAGGGAATTTCAGACGGGCGAATAGGAAATTTATCAGAAGAAAGGCTATGTGTGTGTGTTTGTGTATGTGTTTCTGTGTGTGTACGTGTGCATATGTGGATGTGCCTGTGTGTGTGTGTGTGTGTGTGTGTGTGTGTGTGTGTGTGTGTGTGTGTGTGTGTGTGTGTGTGTGTGTGTGTGTGTGTGTGTGTGTGTGTGTGTGTGTGTGTGTGTGCGTGTGTGTGTGTGTGTGTGTGTGTGTGTGTGTGTGTGTGTGTGTGTGCGTGTGTTTAGGTATGTAGGTTTTCATTTTCAGATTTTATTTGTCACATACACGATACATTGCAGTGAAATGTTCACAGTCATGAATGTGTGTGTGTATGTGTCATAATAATGCAGTATATCATGTAGTATATTGTATATTAATTTAATTGGTGCATATAAACGTAAATATACGTTGTGGAGTGGATTGTGTACAATTTGAGGAACTGCAGGCAGCGTATTTCTGCCTGCAGTCAGTATAGTATTGTATAGTTTCCTATACATGTGTGTGTGGTTGTTTGGGTGTGTGCAGGTTGGTGCTTGTTTCTTTGTGGTTCTTCTATTTCCGTCTCTTGTGTTTCCTTCCTAATGAGAGCTTCCATTTGTCTCTCTCCTCTCTCTCTCTCTCTCTCTCTCTCTCTCTCTCTCTCTCTCTCTCTCTCTCTCTCTCTCTCTCTCTCTCTCTCTCTCTCTCTCTCTCCCCCTCCCTCTCTCTTCTCTCTCTCTCAAACTCTCTTCTCTCTCTTCTCTCTCTCTTCTCCTCTCTCTCTCTCTCTCTCTCCTCTCTCTCTCTCTCTCTCTCTCTCTCTCTCTCTCCTCCTCTCTCTCTCTCTCTCCCTCTCCTTCTCTCCCCTCTCCTCCTCCACTCTCCCTCTCCCTCTCCTTCTCCCTCTCCCCCATCATCCTCCTCTCCATCAACACTCCTCATCTGTTTGGGCTGAATCCCCGTCGAAGACCAAAGAGAGACACACACACACACACACACACACACACACACACACACACACACACACACACACACACACACACACACACACACACACACACACACACACACACACACACACACACACACACACACACACACACACACACAAAGTGTAAGCGCTTTGCTAATGGCCGTGTGTGTTTAGGCTGTGTGATGGGTGGCCCTGTGTCAGGGCTTTCGGGCCGGGCTCAGCAGCAGCCGGCCTGGGGGGTCCCCTGGGGGTCCCTGGAGCTGCTGCAGGGGCCGGGCCGGCACCTTGGGGTGGACCCCACCATCTGGATACTAGTTACCTACCGCCCGGGGCCAACGCACACCCACAGACTAATACACACTAACACATACATGCATGCATGCACAGCACACACACACACACACACACACACACACACACACACACACACACACACACACACACACACACACACACACACACACACACACACACACACACACACACACACACACACACACACACACAGACACACACACACACACACACGGATACAGATACGCATGCACGCATACAGACACTGTCAGGCACGCATACAGACACACACACACACACACACACACACACACACACACACACACACACACACACACACACACACACACACACACACACACACACACACACACACACACACACACACACACACACACACACACACACACACACACACACACACAAGCAGGTATACAAGCACACAAACACACAGACTCACACACGCATGCATACAGATATACACATGCGCGCGCACACACACAGGGAAACACAGTACGTATTATTGGGGCATTCCTGCACAATCGTCTCTTGGGGTTAATTTGTTTGGGATAAGCCATTCCTGAATCCTCGGTAAATGATCCCCCCTGTTTGTTGCTCTTTGGATAGGAATTACAACAGTGGATTTACTGCTATTATACATTTATTCTCCCTTTCATAATTGGTTGTTTGAACGTATTGGTTAAGGTATGATTAGGCACATTATAAGTATAGATATATATGCAATGCGTCGGTCGATGTATTAACATTAAAATGACACCAAATGTGAAACTAAAAATATTTTTTCCGGCTGAAACCAATTCTTTGTACCTCCCCGACGCCTTCTGAGTGTAAACACCAGAGCAACCTGCTCTCTCTCGGACCCCTCGAAGCCCCACATGAAGCCAAGGGTGTGCAGGGCAGGTCTCCGTGCCAACAGGGCCTCCAGAACCCTACGGGGCCCTCAGGAGAAGAAGGGCACCTGTACATGGGTCGGATCGACCTCCCCCTAGGGGCCCCGCCCTGGTAAATTTAAACGAATCCGGGGGAACCATCAGAATAAATCTGCCGGATGGGGTTCTGGGATGCGTGGAAATGTTTAATGAGCCGGGTTCTCTCCGCCACGACAGAACTTAGAGGTGGGGATGATACCGGCCCTGCTTCATGATAAAAGGGCTGTACTTCCACAGCGCTTTTCTAACCAGTGGCCACTCAAAGTGCTTTACTTTGAGTGGCAAACATTCACCCATTCATGCACACATTAACGCACCGACGGCGGAGTCAGCCCCGCAAGGCGACAGCCAGCTCGCCTGGAGGAGTCAGGGTGAGGCGTGTTTTGCTCAGGGACACCTCCACCCTCAATTGGGAGGAGCCGGAGTCAAACTAGCGAAACTCCAATTACCAGCCAACCCGCTCTACCTCCGGAGCCAAATGCCGCCCCCACAAGCTCGCCGATGGAGACACGAGGTATGGGGGGGGGGTGGGGGTGCTGCCTGGAAACAGAACAAGGCATTAAGGAACAGAGCTGATGGTGGAACACGGGTGGAGCAGCCATGGTATCCCTTTGAGACAACGGAGGCTAAATATAGAGCTGGTGCTCGCAGGGAATCACCTGAGGCGACGTGGAGCGGGGTGGCTCGTGGAGATACGGGTGCGCTTGCATTCGACGCCCACCTCCCCCCTCTCCCAGTACCACCATCTCATCCGCTTTCAGCCCCGTGAATGGAACCAATGGGTCCTGTTGTCTGGCAGGATGGGGTCTGTGAAGGTGCTCCCATGACGCCAGCTGCGCTCAGTGCACTCTGGCTCATTCCCGTATATTTCCCAAGCCAGCCGAGGCGAGGTGGATGGTGGGGAGTACACAGAAATGCACTACGGAACGATGGAGAGTTCAGGAAATATGGATGTGGAGAATACACATAAATATTAAACGGAAGGACCGCTTGAGTTGAGGAGATATGGCTTAGGATGAATTCGTGAATGCAAAAAACGGAGGAAATAACGATGCAGATACATTAATAATAAATACACAGTAAAAAAAAAGGTCAATATAGATGTGAAGATTAGCGTCTTAGAGGATATAGATGTCCGTGAAAACACAAAGAATAGAGGGGACATACAGATATATAAATATAGGCATAACAACCAATAACCAAAGTATTCTGAAAGACATGAACTGGGATTGTGTGGACACAGAGACAGACCTGAGTCCACACGGCCCCCCCCAGCGTCCACTCTGTCCCCGCCGTGGCCCCCAGACGGCCTCCTGCGGCCTGCCTGTTTAACTAATGAACCAGGAGTCTAACCGAGGCAGGTCCCTATTGGGACGGGGCCGCCGCCGGCCGTTATGGGACCCCTCCCGGGCGGCGCTCCTGGGTGATTGACTGTGCGAGTTAATACACCAGGAGAGGGCAGCTTTAGGAGGCCACCCTCTCAGGGTTCCCAGGATGTCATTACCTCCCGGTGAATTACGCTCAGCCCTCTGCCCAGCCATGCACTCCGAGCCCGGCGCCTCCCCGCCCTGACGCTACACACGGGGCGCACAATCTGCACACGCCTGATTGGACAGCCCCCGGGGACCAATTACATCACCCCGGTTTGATTTGACTGTGAACTACTGTTTAGAATAGACCTCTAGTTTCGACTGGGTTTGTGGATTGCCGGTGCCGTAAAAGTAGCGTTAATAATCGTTTACTACTTTAACGGCAACCGACAATCCCCAAACCCAGTCGAAACTAGATGGGAAAAGTGTGTAGTTCAAAACGTGACGCAGCTTTTACTTCTGCGCCACCTACAGAGTTTGTAATACGTATACAATCATTAAAAAAAAACATGTTATTTCCCGTAGACATTTGAGAGAGGGGACCGGGAGGCTCAGCGGCGGGACTTGTTATTCAGAGGTCTCTGCGCGCCACTCACAGTGAGCTCTGATACGTCGTGATTTCTGACATTAATGAGCATTTAGGCGTGGGGGCATCTTTGTCCAGGATGCCTTCAGAAGGGTCTTGGTGCCGGGGGTCCGAACCTTTACATAATGTAGCCCCAGGTCCAGTGAAACAACTGCGGATGTTTGGCTGAGCTGCTCCCGATAAGAGAGGGAAATACTACAGGCTCTCTCTGTCACACACACACACACACACACACGCACACACGCATACACACACTCACGTGCACATGCACACACACACACACACACACATTCACCTGAACGTGCACACACACACACACACACACACACACACACACACACACACACACACACACACACACACACACACACACACACACACACACACACACACACACACACACACACACACACACACACACACACACACACACACACACACACACACACACACACACCACGCAGGGCCACGGTTTGGGGACACTCTCTGATCACAGAGGGTATGTGTCCTTTCTGATGTATGTGTGTTTGGAGTGCAGTGTCTTTGTGTGTTTGGAGTGCAGTGTCTTTGTGTGTTTGGAGTGCAGTGTCTTTGTGTGTTTGGAGTGCAGTGTCTTTGTGTGTTTGGAGTGCAGTGTCGTTGTGTGTTTGGAGTGCAGTGTCTTTGTGTGTTTGGAGTGCAGTGTGCTTGGAGTGCAGTGTCTTTGTGTGTGTCTTTGAGTCCAGTGTCCTGTGGTGAGCAGTCGTGACTGGCAGTTGTGTCTCTCTGACCACAGAGGTCAGACCAGAGTGGAGCCTCTGTTGGTGTCTCTCTATTGTCTTTGTGTGTTTGTAGCGCAGTGTCTTTGTGTGTTTGTAGTGCAGTGTCTTTGTGTGTTGGAGTGCAGTGTCTTTGTGTGTTCAGCCCATGGGCCTTCTCAAGGGTTTACACTGATGCACATTCCAACAGAACCCTTCACATGATATGTTGTCAGTTTACGTCAAGAGCTTGATGAACATTCTGTATAGAAATGTGCTGAAGATTAAATAATCACAGTTCCTGATTACTTTAGACGTGTTCACCTGGCTACCACGCAGCATGATGAGAGATTTGGGCTTTTCCTTTACTCAACGCTAACCCAAAAATGTATTTCTTCTAAATAGAAGTAAAGCCCATTTTAAATAAAACGGTATGCACATCTATTACAGTCTTTACAGTATGTTGATCTGTATCACCACTTAAAGCAAGACTGGCCAGCCAATCAAACTGACAGTAATTCACAAACTCACTGATAGCTAAAGATAGACGGACTGAGGAAGCCAATAGAGACACAACGAGGGTCAGGCTGCAGACACTCAGCCACTCAGGGTCAACAGGTGTAACCTTGACAACTAGCACCAGTGAACGCGTGTGTTTGTGTGTGTTTGTGTGTGTGTACGTGTGAGTGGATGCATTTGTGTTTGCGTGTGTGTACGTGCGTGCATGTGTGAATATGAGTCTGTGATTATGTGTGTACATTGTAAATATGTAGGTATTGGTGTGTGCGTGTGCGTGTGCGTGTGTGTGTATGTGTGTGTGTGTGTGTGTGTGTGTGTGTGTGTGTGTGTGTGTGTGTGTGTGTGTGTGTGTGTGTGTGTGTGTGTGCGAGTGAGTGAGCATGAATTGGTCCAACAAAGAGTGGGCCGTTCAGAGCGAGACCCTGCAGCCAGCCAGTAATAAATGTTCTATTAGGTTGAGAATGGAAATCAGTTGGGTGTTGGTCTGAGAGAAATGCAACTGAATGCTTCTGTAGAGTGGAATAGGATAGAGAGGGAGGGGCAGGGAGAGAGAGAGAGAGGGGGGAGAGAGAGAGAGAGGGAGAGGGAGGAGAGAGAGAGAGAGGGGAGAGAGAGAGAGAGGGGGGAGAGAGAGAGAGAGAGAGAGAGAGAGAGAGCGAGAGCGAGAGGAGAGAGAGAGAGAGAGAGAGAGAGAGAGAGAGAGAGAGAGAAGTCACGTTTCCATCTAAGAGGTGCTGCAAATCTTTAGAAAGTTCGCAAAAAAGAAATTCGAATTAGGTGCGTTTCCATCAAGTGGTTGGAGTGAAAAAACCACACACATTCCAGGGCTTGTCGTGTCCTTTCGATAACATCCTCTCTTAGGTCCTGATATATACTGGAATTGCGATGTTTTCCATCTAAAGTAGCTGGAATGTTTTTTTCTTCTTCGATGAGAGCAAGGAAAAGTTTTACCTCTTCAGCGGTCCACACGTATCTATTATTCCCATTGGCCAACTCTTCCATGGACGTATTTAAAGGATGTACATATTTTTAATTCAAAATTCGCAGCAGCCATACCACAGATACGCCAGGGTCTATGGCATACAACTGCGTTTTCTGATTACAGTTTAATGCATTTTCCACAATATACCAGCTCTCGATTTGAAAGCTGAACAGACAATTTGACTGGAATTACTTAGTAGGTGTCCATATATCAGGGATTAATGGACACGGTAAAATGAAAGGGTATGCACACATAGACATCCTATATCATGTATATATATATATATATATATATATATATATATATATATATATATATATATATATATATATATATATATATATATATATATATATATATATATATGGTATAGGATGTCTATGTATACAAACGCTTAAAAATAGATATATATTGACGCTACAAGTTCGTGTTGGCAGGGTTGCTATGGCCGGTCGTTACGCGGAAATCGGAAGGACGTTGTTTACTGTGTGTTCAATGTCCGCTACATCACAGCTGTTTCGAAAAGTGTGTTTCCATCTCCCCTTTTGCGCATTTACTCTCTTTCACATTTCTCAAAAACCACCTCAAGCGAGCGGATAAACTGTTTTTGCGAATTAGAGGATTTTTATGCGAATGTTGGTGTTTCCATCACCGTTTACTGATTCAATACTTCAAAATTCGCATAAAATCAGGGGGATGGAAACGCAGCTAGAGAGAGACAGAGAGGTGAAGGACTGATAGATGGTTCCAATGAAGCTGGTGTTGTAAGACTGAGACTGGAGCCTAGATTAAAGTGGCAACTCCCTCCCTCGCTCTCGCTCTCCCTCCCTCCCTCGCTCTCGCTCTCGCTCTCCCTCCCTCCCTCCCTCGCTCTCCCTCCCTCCCTCCCTCCCTCGCTCTCACGCTCTCTCTCTGTCTCATTTATTCTTCTACTCTCCCTGAAACCCTCTCCCTCTATTACTTTTATTTGTCTCTCTCCCCCTCTTGCCCTCTCCCTCTCTATTTATCCAGGACCTCAAGTGTATTGGTACCCATGATGCTTTGCTGCGGTAACTTGACCACGGCACCACCGTGCTGCCCGGGGCATTGCACCTCCCTCCATCTCTCCCCCTCCTCCTCCCTCCCTCTCCCTCCCTCCTGCCCTCCGCCGCCCTGGGTCTGCTGGGGGGGTGCGGGGAGACCCCCACCAGGCAATGGCCTCAGGTCAAATGGATTCACACTTTGCTATCGCTATCTCTCTCTCTCCAATTTCTATATCTCTCGCTCACTCGTTAGCACTATCTGCCTCTCTATATCCCTCTCTACCGCTCCCTCATTTCCATATACTGTATCTCCCTCTCACTCCGTCTCACTCCCTCTCTCTATTCAATATCTCTCTCTCTCTCCTTGCTCTTTTAGATCTACTCTCTACTCTAAGCGCTAACTTCCATTCTATAGCTGTCGTAATGGTCTCTATTACTTGTTTACTCCCTGCCTTCCTCTGTCTGTTGTAATGTATCTATATTTTGTTTCTCTCTCTCTCTCTCTCTCTCTCTCTCTCTCTCTCTCTCTCTCTCTCTTCTCTCTCTCTCTCTCTCTCCTCTCTCTCTCTCTCTCTCTCTCTCTTCTCTCTCTCTCTCTCTTCTCTCTCTCTTCTCTCTCTCTCTCTCTCTCTCTCTCTCTCTCTCTCTCTCTCTCTCTCTCTCTCTCTCTCTCTCTCTGATCCACCTCTTGTTCTCTCTCCCCAGCCATCTCTCTCTCTCTCTCTCTGTGCTGTGTGTGCATGTCTCCCGCCCCGGCCAGTAGAATAGACAGTATAGGCCCAGAAGGAGTCATTAGCCGGCTGGCAGCCTATCCTGGACACTGCCTTTGTTTGTTTGTGCGTGTGTCTGCGTGTGTGTGTGTGTATGTGTGTATGTGTGTGTATTTGTGTGTATGTGTGTGTGGTTGCATGTGTGCGTATATATCTGTGTGTATGAATGTGTGTGAGGGTGAGTGTGTCTGTGTGTGTATGTCTTCGTGCTTATGTGCGTGTGGGTGCATGCGTGCGTGTGTGTGTGTGTGTGTGTGCGTGCATGCGTGCATGCGTGTGTGTGTGTGTGTGCGTGTGTGCGTGCGTGTGTGCATGTGCGTGTGTGTGTGCGTGTGCGTGTGTCTCTATGTGTTTGTGTGTGTGCGTATACATCTGTGTGCGTTCCAGTGAGAGCTCTTCCCCAGAACCGAAGCCAGAGAGACGTCTTACTGGGGGTCGGTCCAGCTGCGGAGTCTCCAAACTGAATCCACCGGCTCAAATGACCCGGCAGGGGGTAGCTCCTCCAGGAGGCTCACCTGACACAGGGAGAGGCTCCACCATACTGAGCCTCAACTGAGCATCATGCCGCATTTCCACCCGAGGGTGCGCTTCGGTTCTGTACGCAAAGGTGCGGCACGGTTCGCGTTTCCACCGCCCAAAGTGGGTGTGATCTGGACTGAGGCATATTGAGCCATACTCGTCTCGCAGTACTCCTCCGTTGGGGTACCGAGACGCCTCAAAGGGTGCCGGCAAGTTCGAGCTCCACACGCCGTCCGTTGATTGGTAGACGCTATCGGCACTTCCGTGCGACAGGGGGACAATAACTAACAAACACATTACACGAGAGGTTTTTATGGACGACGGCAAAAGTCTGCCGTCCTTCTTTGACGTCCTCCATTGCTGCTCTTCATTCATTGCGCGCGTTCTTCTTTTTCCTTGGATTTATTAGCAGGCTACTACTGCGTCGGGCTGATGCCGCGGCTAACGCCATCCGGCTAAAACCCCACCCTACCATAAGGGTACTGTCAGATTTAACTCCCAGCTCAGAGGCTGTGGGTTCAAATCCCAACGGCAGAGTACCTGTAGGCATCCTAACTCTTACCGTCTCATTAATAAAACGGATTGGAGGAAAATCAGCCCTGTTGGTTCAAATCCTCTGCAAAGCAGTCAACAGGGAACAGAGGCATAGAAACGTTTTGTTTATTGTAATCCAGCTTCTGAATCTGATCAACATGAGCCACGGATTCGTCTGTGATTGAGGAACAGATGAAACACAAAAATCGTTCCTAAGCAGCGTGGTTTAGTGCCTTGCTCATCAACACACGCCGCCGCTACGTCCCACCAGATTAGCCCCGCCGACCGGGGGCCTTTAACCCATGAACTCCTTCCTGCCCCGACGTTATCAGAGCCTCGACCGGCCCCTCTGAAATCCCTGACCACCGCGCCTCACAGAACCCCATCACCTTTACCTGCGCCCCCACAAGATTGATCCACAATCCCTGGATCGATGGTCCGACCCAGAACGCTCACAGCTCAATCACGGATAAAGGGCAGGACCAGGGGGGAGCGGGGGGGACAGAATGCATCAATCAATCTCTGATCCCAGATCGCACAGGGTCTTCGCAGCGGGAGGCTGAAGAAACAATCTCAGATAGCAGATCATGTTTTCCGTTTCTGATTTGTATACGCTGGGTCCTTCCTTGTGTTGGGGTTTTATTAAGGGTACATTTGTTTGTATCCTCAACATCAATAAGGGGTGGGAAAGGTGGTTAACCGCCCAACACTAAGACCCCGTCAGGTTTTCTGGAAATCCTTATTAGAACTAAGACTTAACTCGTACAAAATATAAAACTTATCATCATATCACTATGAATGAATGCCACAGCATCATTACAGCTCTTCATCCTGTGATCCTGACTCATGGTAAACCTGAGCATCTTGCTCCACGATGCACACAGGTAGACTGTGGACATTGGCGATGCGGTAAATGGACTGCACATATACGGCGCTATTCCATCCACACATTCACGCACCAACAGCGGTTGTCTCGCTCAGGGACACCTCAACACTCTCACACTAGGAGGAGCCGGGGATCAAACTAGCAACCTTCCGGTTACCGTACAACGCGCTCTACCTTCCTGACCCACATGCCACCTGGATCAAACCCAGAGCTCTCTGCTCTGGGAGGCGAGCCCCCCCCACCCCCCAACCCACCCAACCCCGGAGGTGTGTGTTAATACACTCGGATTCCCTGAGCCGTCCGCAGGAATCTGAAATCAGTTCAGCCCTTTGGTGGGAAGAATTTGCATTCCTTTTCAAACTCTCCTCCAAAGTGGTTAGCCCTGTTTGAGGTTAAGATGGGCCACGGGTTGTTTAACAGACTGCACGCCTCAGCCAGGGGAATCCAGGGTGACAAGTCAGGTGTACCATTCAGCGGAAACACTTAAACGGTCCGGTCAGCTGGACGCAGGAGACAAGCTATCTGGGTTAGCCACAGCAAGCAGAAGTCTCTCCAGCTTGCAGTCTCTCTGTTTATCATTCTCTCTCTGCCTCTCTTGAACTTCTCATCACTCAATCTCTGACTTTCTCTCCCTTTTGCTCCATTCTATCTCCCTCTCTGACTTTCTCTCGCTTCCTCCCCTGAGCTCTCTCTCTCTCTCTCTCTCTCTCTCTCTCTCTCTCTCTCTCTCTCTCTCTCTCTCTCTCTCTCTCTCTCTCTCTCTCTCTCTCTCTCTCTCTCTCTCTCTCTCTCTCTCTCTCTCTCTCTCTCTCTCTCTCTCCCTATTCCTTTCCCTCTCTTTCTCTCTCAATCTCTCCATCCTTCTTTCCCTCTTGATGTTTCAATATCTCTCTCGCGCTCTCTCTATCTCTCTCTTCATCTCCCAATTTCTTATACCTCTCTCTCCCTCCATCTCCCTCTCCTCATCCCTTTTTTCCCCTCTCTGTCTCCTTCTCTCTCCTCCTCTCTGTCCCCCTCTCCAACTATCTCTCTCAATCTCCCCTGCCTCAGCCCTCTCCCCATCTCTCTACATCTCCCAATTCCCACCACCTCTCTCTATCTCTCCACCTCTCCCTCCCTCTTTCCCGCCCTATCACTCCATCTCTCTCATTATCTTTCTCTCTCTCTCTCTCCTGCTCAACCTCTCTCCCCAGCTCTCTACATCTCCAATTCCCACCACCTCCCCCTCTCTCCACCCTCTCCCTCTCTTCTTGTCTCTCTCTCTCTCTCTCCCCTCACTAAATTATTCATCCACCTCTGACAGCTGCCTGTGTGTGGATGCTGCAGTTTGTTGGGGATTCAACTGGCTGGCCCAAGGCGGGGGCGCGGCATGCCATACACCCGCACATAGCAACAGGAGCAGCCCAGCACATCCTGGGTTCACAGCACAAACAACAACAACAATAACACAACTCAGAGGCTTTCATTGGTTCCCCGCATTATTCATTGTGCGTTTTCAGAGTCGACCCATGCGCAACCACTGGATACGATCTAAATGTGAAAGTCGAAGGTAGAGACACCGAACTAGCAGGTGTGCGCTGCACCATCCAGCGATCAACAGACTCAATGCGTGTTCTGTTTCGAGTAGAATGATCCACTCCTACTATGCACTTGACAAACACATTAATAAACATTTAAACAGCAAACATTGATTGAACCGCTGCCTCATGAAATGTGGGTACCTGAGATCCCAACAGCTGTGCTTGGTTGATGGAGGGTGAGAGGCTTTAGATTTCTGCAGAGATGTATATATGTATCTTCCCCCCTCCTGGGAAAAAAGGCATCCCGACTGACCAAGCCAACGCCTGATCTTCTGTGTGGAAGACTCCAGAGGGAAAATAACCCCCCCAAATCAACATCAGGTTGTCCCAGCCAAGGGATTGAACCGGGAGCCTCTGGAACCGTAGAGCGGCGCTGGCAATGCCGTTGAGTCCCTTCCCCCAGGCAGGAGGGAGCTGGCGGGGCCTGAGCCCTGGTACAGCTCACTGTAGGGTGGACGTGCTACCGTAGCACAGACAGATCGGCAGTGAAGCAGTCTCCTGGGGACTCTGTACAGCTCTGTACAGTGTGTGTTTGTAGTGCAGTGTGGAGAAGAGCGCTATACACACCCAGACTTCTGCTCTGCGGTGCTATCAGGGTGCACCATTCCCCTGGCCATGTGGGTCAGCTTAGCTCAGGAGGTAGACCAGTTGCCTTGTAACCAAAAGGTTGCTAGTTCGATCCCCAGTGTTGATGTGTCCCTGAGCAAGACACTTGACCCTAACTGCTCCTGACGAGCTGGCTGTCGCCTTGCATGGTTGACTCATCCGTCGGTTTGTCAATGTGTGTATTAACCGATGTAAGTGGCTTTGGATGAAAGTGTCTGCCAAATGCCCTAATTCGTCAGTCCCAGTTATATGCCAGTTACTTACCATCTCATTCCTGTTCAGGGTTCACATTTTAGCCTCCGACACACACGGCATATATCCACAACGCATGGTATGTTGGATACACTGTGCTGCAAGACACACACATACACAGACATTAGACGCATACACATACCCACAAATGCACATCAACACCGAGACCAACTCGCATATACTCACAGGCCCATGCACACACATTCCCTTGAATACACACACATTCCCACACACTCGCTATAGTATAGCCATGACCTGCAGTGAAGCAGTCTCCGGGGTACTCCTGGAGGCTCTGTACATTGTGTCTCCTGTGGAGTACAGCACTGTCAGTCTGCTAAGTACCAGTGGTCAATCAAAGGCAACAGCCCATGGAAGTGAGGGAGGATTAGGGATATCATACACATTTATTGCGTGTTGTTAGCAAATAGAACGATATTTCACACACAAGCCGGCTGTCAAGAACGTATCACGGAGAGCGGCTGAACACAACTCTGACAGGCAATGGTGCAAGAGCTTGCATTATGTGGCATAACTGAATAACGATGAAGCAAATTCGTTTCCAGAATTGCTAATGATTATCGTCATACTGTGCAGTATTGCCCCGATGATGTTTAATTCTGTATCAATATTGTGGAGTTTGCCTCTCTGATATTAAGGTACTCCTGTACGGTCTTGGAGGAGAAACCTTGTCCCTTTTTAGTGTTTCTTCCGCTCTTCACTCGTTGAGGGATGAGCTAACAGGAGAACTTGGTATTTTTCCGCCTGGACCCTATTTGTGGATAACTTTGGGTCTAAGGGACATGAAATTTGTCCAGTATTGAGAGATGCCATTATTCATGCCATTATTCGCCTACAAGAGGCTTCCTTGTAATCCTTTGGGTAATAGCACTCTGTCAATGTTCAGCGTCAAAAGATGAGTGTTTTTGCCCTGACAGACTCAAATATAAGCCAAACATTATAAGAAGGATCCCTACAGAGAGTACAATCTTTTTCTTTACCTTTCGCTTGATCCTGGTCTGTTTTGTTATTTTGTCCAACTCAGTCTCGCTCAAGGAGAAGCAAGGAGTTTTGTTTCTTTGAACATTGGTGGGGCGCTACAGCCCCAAAGGATTACAGCGAAGACTGTTTTCACAGATTACAGCTTCAGCCTCCTCGCACGAAACTCGGCCAAATAAAGCAAACTATTTCTGCACCAGCTTCTCAGACTCCAAATCATCGGAACATAGGATCCACGTTGACAAATCCAAAAGTTTTCTTTTGAGCACTAGGGGCAGATTTTTGGGTCAAGGAGTAAAAATAGGAATCATGTGTTTTGGGGGGACAGTTGTAAGACTTCTCTTCACTTCTCAGCATCGTACATACTATAGGTTGTGTTGGTATGAACACCGAGCCCTGTGGCCCCCCATTTTCCCCTCTCCAACAGTCTCATCCTTAATCACACACCGTCTCTACCCGAGACGAGGGTACATCCTTTGAAACCCAGACGGTATTTACGACGGCAATTCATGCCGACACAGTTACAGATCGAATATATCACTCTCTCACGGCACGTGCACACTGGGGGCTGTCGGCTTCCGTTGCTTTGGCAACCACCACTGACATTTGGAACTTGGAACTTGGAATGTGATGCAGACCTGGGCAGTCGATAATACGGCTGTGAGCAGACATGACGAGTCGATGCCGCTGAGCGGATAGCGGCAGAGTGTATGATTAGAGGTTTGTTCATTCACAAAGACGCCCAGAGTACGGCTTCGCCCGCGATCACTGTTATTACTCACAGCAGGGTTCGCTCTCCCACACACACCGCCCACGAACACACACACGAACACACACACACACACACACACACACACACACACACACACACACACACACACACACACACACACACACACACACAGGGTCTCTCGTTTTAATTGTGTGGTAATGGGTTTGTTACACTCTGACAGGGATGTCACTGACCGAGGCAGGGAGAAGGTGTTTTTATACCGAGTAACAGCTGGGAGGGAGGGGCAACACACACACACACACAAGCACACACCCCCTGGACTGACACACGCGCACACACACATATGCCCTGACCACACGCACAGACACCTTGACGACACAGCCCTATAACGACAGACACACACAGACACACACCTAGACGACACGCGCCCTTGTCCAACAGACACACACGGACACACACACACACATTGCGCACGTGAAGCTGCTGAGCGTGAAAGGGGAGGAGTAAGGTAATAAAGTGTGGTGTACCGTTCTCTAAATTATATTAATTATCTAATGATAGCACAATAACCCTCATCCATCACCAGCATGTTTACCTCACCTCACCGAGGTTGGCATTTACATGAACATGAGTATTTAGCAGAGGTTGGTATCCAAAGTGACTTACAATAAGTATATTTGTCAAAAGAAGGTGAAACAACAATATATCACTGTCGGTACAGTAAGGATGTTCATAAAACCAATTTCACGAGCGCTAGGTTAACCCATTCCCCGTATACAACAAAGACAGCTAGGATAAGATGCTACACAACTAAGAACTATAACTAAGTGTGTCATGCAATAAGTGTGTACATTGAGTGCCAGGACGAACCACATACAATAAGTAGGAGGAGTGGGGTGGGGACAACTATATGTCTGCACACTACACACACACACACACACACACACACACACACACACACACACACACCCACACACACACAAACACACACACACACAGACAGACAGACAGGACAGACAGACAGACAGACCAGACAGACAGACAGACAGAACAGACAGACAGACAGACAGACAGACAGACAGACAGACAGACAGACAGACAGACAGACAGACAGACAGACAGACAGACAGACAGACAGACAGACAGACAGACACACACACACACACACACAGACACACACACACACACACACACAATATGGCTTCACAACTAAACAATCTGTGTATGGTGAACACACGCTGCAACATTAACACAAGAACACACACATGGTCGATCATCAAAGTCTCCCGGCACCCCAGTGGGGGAACGAGCTCCCTGCTGATGTCAGAACCACAGAGTCCCTCACCAGCTACCACGAAAGACTCAAGACTCACTTCAGCTATACTTTGCATAGCCACCTCCTCCGATCCCTCCTATGCACTCATTGTGTGTTGTACATCCTGGCACTTAAAAAATAGTACTTTGTTGTGTAGCATCTTATCATAGCTGTCGCACACGGAGAATGGATTAACCTAGCGATTGTCGGTGCTTGGCACTTGGTTCTGTGAACGTCCTTACTGTACCGAAAGCAATATATATTGATTCTCCATCTTCTGACAAATGTACTCCCAAGTCGCTTTGGATAAAAGCGTCTGCTTAATGTCCTAAATGTTAATGGAACTGTCTCCCTTTCTGCTGGATGACCGACTCCTTTCCCCGGTGAAAGATCTCCTTCTATTCTCACGCATTCTAGATTCCAGACCACCAGTGATTACCTGTAGCCCCCCGGTGAGGCGTAGGTAATCAAGGCCCTCAGCGAGGTACTGTGGTGGGTTTCCGTCTCAGAACGGTAATCGGAGGAAGGTGGAGGAGGTTGTGCTGATTAAGCAGGGCAGAGAGCTGATCATTTCGGTACGTGCTAATTCCTGTTCAGGGTTCAAGTTGCGGGCTCGCACATTTACATTTACATTTAGCAGACGCTTTTATCCAAAACGACTTACAATAAGTACATTTGTCATAAGAAGTGCAACAATATTTCGCTATCGGTACAGTAAGGATGTTCATAGAACCAAGTGCAAGTACAACAATCGCCAGGCTAACCAATTCCCCGTGTTACAGCAATAATAGCAGCTACTGCAGTTGCTACACACGGCCGTAGATGGCTGTCTGAACGCACGGGCAAAAACCCACACACGCATAGTGCCTTGGATACACTGTTCAGGTAGACTTACACATACACAGAGCTTAGACGCACACACATACCCACAAATGCACGTAAACACCTGAGACACACTTGCGTATCTTCACAGTCTCACAAACACACACACACACACACACACACACACACACACACACACACACACACACGACAGCCGAACACATTGCACACACACCCAGCCACACACCCACACACACACACACTTTCCCTTGATCATGCGCACACATTCCCAACACACATGCTCTCATCACCGCACGCACACAATACACATCCAAGACAAGGCAAATATTCATTGTGAAAATAAAGACACACTACGCACGCACACACTTTCGTCACACACGCACACATGATTCTGATATATTGGCTAATTTGCCTCTTTGCACTGTGTTACCTCTAGTCACACAAGCTTTGCTGCATGTGCTAACATGTTTCTGAATGGAACAAGGCCACCTGAACTGTGCTGTAGCTCTCACATTGAACCGAGGTTGTTGTAGATTCAAATCAACATGTGATGTTGCAAACAACCGTGTGTGGTCTACTGCACAGGAACAGAGTCTTCCTCTGGCTGTGCAAACAACAGGAAAACTCCAACAGCAGCCTCACCTTTTGCCATCTACTATCTCCATTCGTCACACATGCTCACTGCAGATTCTCACAAATAAACAATCGCTTGTTAACTGTGAGATGCCTTCATCCAGCCCTCTCTAATATAATGAGACCATAATAGACGGGAACAGATGGAACTGAGAACTAAACAGCTTAGGGTCTTTTGTGCTTTCAACAAACTAGAACAAATTGCAGAACAAGTTTACGTTTTCATTAATTGTGAGTACTGTCCCCAGCGACCGAAACACCACCCGATGCCAAGATAGTGGACCATGGCAGTAATTCAAATTCTTGAAGGGAGAAATGATCTCCCACTTTGGGACCATGTGTATGGAATGGAACGACAGGAAGTGAGCTTCAGAAGACAGGAACTGAAGAAGTTACAATTAAAGTGAAAAAGAAGCCCCCTACGTTTTATTTTCATGAAATATTTCCTCTCCAGAAATGTCAATTTGGAGACTTAGCCAAGGGGCACTTTTGTTCTTAAAAAGTGTCCTTGGTAATCTGGGAGCAATATTAGGCTTCTGTTGTCTCTTTCAGGCATAACATTTGTAAGTTAAATCGGTATGTGGATGTGTGTGTGTGAGTCGTGAATGTGCATGCATGCGGCGCGTGTGCGTCTAGTTCTATCTGGTGTGTGCGTGCGCGTGTAGTGCGTGTGTGTGTGTGTGTGCGTCGCTCCTCCGACATCGCTGTGGTTTCGAGCGCGCGTTATGAAACTTTAATCATCATCATGGGTGGCTCGCCTCGTTCCGCAGAACTTCTCATTTCCCATCAAGGGCGTCACTTCCAGTTCCTCCATAACGCCGCCGGGCCCAATCGAGTGGGGCGCCACATGGACTGAGATCACTTAAACAAGGAGCCAATGAACAAGAAGAGTACCTAGCGGGACATCAGGCGTCGCTCGTCGTTCCGCAGAACTTCTCATTCCCATACAAGGGCGTCACTTCCAGTTCCTCCAACGCCGCCCAGAGGCCCAATCTGTCCACCCCCGGGGACGCCACAGCGGGCCGCTCTGATTGGACGAGAGCTAAATTCACTTAACACAAGGAGCCCTATCTTGCATCCGGCGCAATTGACTTAATCACTGGCGCATGTGTCGTTGCTAGTTTGCAACTGGTGCAGAGCGTTCTTTTCCCTCCTGCGCCACGCGTCGGTAAATTAGGGAATGATCTTGCGCCCCAAGGGGCGGGTCGGCGAAAGGAGGAGGTGTGTTCTGGTGCTATTTTGACATTTCAGAAACAACTTGGGCCACGAACCAGGAAATACCTGGTTTAAAGTCAGTGGCGCGTTGTTCAGATGCTATTTTAAGGGCGCATGCATAATGTTGCTTGTGCACCTCGCGCATACACTTTGCTTCTCTCATCTACCTAGCCACACATTCTTGGTAAATTATTTGGGAAAGAACAGCTGATACAGAGGTAAATTGTACTTTTAAATCAATGCATCTGCAAACACCGTACAGCAAACACATATTTTCTTGACACAGACATCGTGTACATGCCCATAACTTTTAGGATTTATGAGTATTTGATCGTGAGAAAATTACGGGAATAGTTTTCCCGCGAGTGAGTGTTAAAAAGAATGAATGAATGCGGGTGCACGTGTGTGTATGTGTAACGCACACACGCGTACATCATGAAATAGAACCACAGTTGCCGCATATATGTTATATCATAGACGTTTTCTTTGCTGAAATTTATTTGAGGACTATGAAGTTGTGGAAGAAAACCATGGTGTAATTAGCCATATTATTTGGCCATAAACTCGAGCTATTTGCCACGGTTGTTGAAATTCATGTGTACTGTTCTCTATCAGAAGATTGCAGCACGCTCATGCTGTTCAAAATAGTGCAACTCGTCAGAAGCAA